>JADRCH010000114.1:4557087-4579282 GCA_019843965.1 Rhynchomys soricoides
TCTCTCTCTCTCTCTCTCTCTCTCTCTCTCTCTCTCTCTCTCTCTCTCTCTCCTCCTTCTCTCTTCCTCTCTCCATCCTGGGAGTCCCTCTCAGGTCCAGTGATTGGCTCTTTTATTCATTAGGGGATTGGTTCACAAGAAGACACAGGTGTCACTCACTCCTTGTCTGAGGCCCCTCACAGGAGGGCAGAATTAGCAGATTACAAACAGCCCAGGGCTGTCCACAATAGCCCTCTGCCTACCCCTATTCATTCCTTTAACTGAGGATGCCCCTCTCCTGTCTCTAACCCGCTGCCCCTTGTACTGAGTTGCTAGCTTTTATGTCTGGTTTTGGCTCCTTGGATATCTAGTGCAAATTCTGCATTTGTTCGGACTTGGGTTTCAGGCTGACTCACTCCACACTTCTAGCTATACCCACCAACCTCAGTCCCCACCCCCTGTCTCCTGGCCCATTTATAGCTCCTTGGAATTTTAGATCATTTATAAATAAGACTTGGTGGAAATGTTTGTATTGACATTCCCTTTAAACTTTCATTTGTTTTCTTAATGTGGTTTCTCCTCAGCCAAAAGGAATGTCAGTCGCATTAGTCTTTATGCTTGTAATGGGTGTAACCACTTTTAAATTTTTTTCTCCCAACTTAGTTGGCAAAATTGTGTTTTATTATATTTTCATGTTTATTATTGAGACTGAAATCACTCCAGAAATGTATTTCTTCTTTATAGAAAAGAAAAACTTTAAAAACCATGATCATGTTTAGTAGACTTTCTTGTTTGTTTTAGTAGACTTTTCTTGTCTTCTCATTTGTTTACTGTGGTCATGAAAGGTATGGTTTGGTATGCACAAACACACACAGCAAAAGACTTCTCTCAAATTTCATTGTGAAGGGATTGACCAGTGTCTGCCAGGAAGCTTTCCAAGGTCATGGAACCTATAGGCCAAAGATGATCTTACAGATGTCCCCTAGATATCCTCTGTACCGTCACACTACTTGACATAGTTCCACACCCTGACTTAACAGCCATCTTTCAACCTAACAGTTCATGTGAGTCTATCATTGAAAGGTTTCTCAATTGAGCTAAAACTTCCTGAGATTTCTAATGTGTCAAATCATCTCTTTATAGTCACAAATGCTGCTTCTACTGATGGCTCTTTGTAGTATTCAATATGACATTATTGCTCTGGCATATTTCATCTGCCAATTCATAGTTCAAGTGCTATTCTTCAAAGTCTCACTGTATGGTGGGAATGGTGATACTGGGTTTAGAATGTCCTATATTATATCACTGAATCTTGGCCTTTTTAGTATGTGACCTTGAACATGTTCTTAACCTATCTTAGCTTCATGTTACAGTTTGGTTTCTGTTGTTGTGATAAAACACTGACCAAAACCAACTTGGGGAGAAAAGAGTTTATTTCAGCCTACAATTTATAGACTATAATGGCAGAGAGCCAGGGCAGGGGCTAAAGGCAGGAACCTGGAATGGGGAGCTGAAGTACAGAGCACAGAGGGATGCAGCTTAATGGCTCCGTCTCCCTGGCTTGCTTACCCTTTCTTTTATGTGTACCCCAGAACCACCATGGGCTGGGCTTTCCCATATCAATCACCAGTGAAAAAAACGCCCTATGGATTTGCATGTAGGCCAATCTGATGGAAGCATTTTCTCAGTTGAGGTTCCAACCTCCCTGATAATCCTAGCTTGTGGCAAGTTTATAAAAGTCTGACCAAAACACTTCAATGTTCTCTTTTGGAAATGGGCATATCTGCCTCACAGGATTGTGTCAGCGATGTTGTGAGGACACTCCTTACTTTTGAATCATCCTGGTTCATTAGAACTCTGAGCACTATGGTTGCTCTTTCAGGACCTATTTCCAAAGACGGGACTCAGGGATGGCTTCTGGACTCTAGGAAGCATCCGACCCACAGGGTGTCACCACCTCTTATTCTGAGAATTTCAATCAACATCATTAGCAATAAAATTGCCTCTTACTGGGATATATATAGAAAACTTACAGAATAAGGTAAGATTCAGAATGTGTTTGGAGACACTGTCACCCAGTGCTCTTCCCTGTTTTGGGCCACTCTCCTTGACCCTGTAGTTGTCCATGCTGCATCAGGAACAGTGTGAGTTTTGAAGCCAGAGCAACACCCAGTGGATACAGTCTTGACTTCAATATGTATTTAGTCTTTCTCCTGCCTAACACTGTGCCCCTTATGCTGTTGGTATGGTGATTGCACTGGCCTGCTATTGTACCGGCCCGTCAGTCCCAGCCTTGGTAAATGTGGAGTCTTTTTGTTCCTGTATTCTGGCCCCTTTTATCATAACAGCTCTTGAGTCCCACTCCTAGCCCAAGTCATGTGGATTTGGGGAATATATTTCTTAAATGAAACCCAGGATTTTGCATTCACCCCCATCACATTTCATGTTGTTGGTGGCAGCCCAACATTCCAGCTGGCTGAGGTCTTCTTTTCCAGTTTTGTTTAAGTTACAACAGAAAACTCCAAGGAGAGTCAAAAAAAACTAAAAAGAAAACCCAGCCATAATCCCAAGAACCAAACCCAAGTTCACGGTCATGCTTTCCCCTCATGCTTCTGCCTCATGCTCTTCTGACAAGTACAGGCACCACCCCACCACCCCAACATGCTGTGCTATGGCCTGGTTTGCATAGCTACCATCTTACTACCCTTCCTGGCCCTGGGCCAATGTTACTTTCTTAACTCATTGTATAGTTTGAGGTCTCTAGCTTCTTGGTATTGGGAATTGCTGCCTGAGTCATCTTTTATGATTTTTTTCCCCTTCTGCTGATCTCTTTTTCTTTGTAGAATAAATCCCAAGGGGTGAAATAATTGAGTTAAAAGACAAGAGCATCTTTAAATTCTTCCCCATGTGTCACTTTGTTGCCTCCCAAAGGACTCAGACATATTTTAAACAGAGTAAGCAGACATGTATGTGCCACTTCCCTAGAGTATTGCCTGTATTTGTAATATCCAGAGTTTGGCAAATTAGCGTTCTACATAGATATACTGTTTCAACTTTTCCTTTTGTGAGATGCATAAATCTGACCCTTTGCATCCTTACCAAGTTACTCATCATAATTTAAAGTTAATGTTGTCCTCCACTAGAGACCACTGCAATTGTCTCACTAACAAAAATTCTTTGAACTGAATTATTTCAAAACTTTTAACATTATTTTTAAAGATTTTAAAATTAGTTTTAAATGTGTGTGTGTGTGTGTGCGTGCATGCATGCATAGGAGCTCTCACATGCCTATGGAGGCCAGAGGTGTTGGATCTCCTGAATCTCTTTTTAGATAAAAGGAAGATTATTATACAACAAAATAACCTCCCACCACCTGCACAATTCTTGGGAGCACAAAATACAGAAGTAGAATAGGAATCTCCTGGAAGAGGCTGGCTGGGTTGGGGGTTGCAGCTGCTCCCCCATTCCATGCCAAATGGCTCTCCTTTCTCTGATCTCTCCTCTCACCAGATACCATACTATCTGGTGAAACTTCTCTACCTCTGGGGCTCTGCATAGTGATGCTAATTTTCAGACTTGTGTTTTCTCCTCTCTGGGCAACTCCAGTCATACCTTACCTGATAGTCTGCTCGCAGGATTCAGTGGATACCTAGTGAAAATACCTAGCCAAAGTAAGACCTCAGGTAGGGCCTATGAGGTGTGGTGTCTCAGGTAATCAGCAGTATGCAGCACATGACCTCACCCCACATGTGCATCCCCAACAAACAAACAACTGTTCTTATCTAACGGGGTCTTCACTCTACCTCTTCCAGAAGTGTCTTAACCCAGGACTTTCTTGACAAGATGGTTGGCTCTCCCTGTTCACAGAAACTATGTCTTTTATCTGTGCCCTCTGTGTCCTCTGCTTGGCAACCATGGGGTCTTGTGAGGTTGGAGCTTCTCAGCCTTCACTGAAGATCCCTCCCCCAACACCGTTTCAGCCTCAAACTTCCCGTCACTGTGTCTATCTATCTCACTGAACGCTAAGCCATTTAAGGTGGTGTACCATGTATATGTATTCAGTTTCCCTGGTCTTCTCACAGACTCTATGGGATGAATGAAGTTGCGCTTTCCCTAGAAGCAAGCCTGTAAGAAACTGAGTACTGACGCAGTTCTGTATGCTGAGGACATATACCCTTGAGGATCAGAAATGCCCTTCATGGGCAGAGAGTACCATGATGTCCTCCTGGTCTTGTTCTCACAGGTCGAAGTTCGGTAGACTTCATTAGGATAAGAAAGAAGGAAGAGGTTGAACTGGTGAGTTTGAGGACTCTGACCTTTCTTGTTTGTGTAACTCTGGGCTCTCCCACTTAGCACCTCTGAGACCTTGAGCAGGTTATTTCTTTGATTTGGAACACAGTATTCTCTTCTATAAAAGGCCCTTTCTGGATGACTCTTGGATACATAAAACAACTGAGCTGCAAGGTGGGCATGAACTGGACTTAACCTTTCCTCCTGGGCTTCTCAGTGGCACCCTTGCTAGGTCAGTCAGCCCTCTGGACCTGAGATTTGTCCGCCACAAGAAGCAGATTTCTTAGCTTCAGGAGAAAGAATAAAAAGTCCACACTTAGGAATGTTTCCTGAAGCACTGTGCACACAGGGAAGGCAGCTGGGCGTTCATCAATTACATTCCTCTCTGTGGAGTGACAGAAGCAGGGAATGCCAAGCCTTTAGCTGGGAGCAGCACATGCTACCTGTGTGGGACTTGGAACTGATGCCTTCCTTTCTATAAGCTTGGTTATAACACACAGTACTGTTCCAGCTTTTAAATGCAGACATAGCCCTAAGAGCATCCTGGGAGCCACAGAGCACTCCAAGGGGAACCCAGGGGTTCCTCTAGCTCCCACCAGGAAGCAAACTCAGCCCTTTAATGCTTACTTGTCTTCCTGAACTAGCGGGAAGCCCCTAGTCTGGACTCGGAGAGGCCCTCAGCTGGAGGAGGAGACTGGAGCTCATTTTTCCAAGGAGCCTTTTAAGTTATTTTCATTTTGCTGACTCGTACTTTTCTGAGTTAAGGAGCTTTGGGAGATGGTTCTAGGCCATTTAAGCAGAAAGCCTCATTGGCTGCAATCTCTGGGAAAGGAAGAGATTTAACACTGTGTGGCCCAGCCTGTGGCTCCCTCACTATTTCTAGGAGCCAGGTAATGTGTTTAGAGTGTTTCTACCCTTGAGATCTTAGCCCATGAGCTGGCTAGTCTAGGTCAACTTGACACAAGCTTGAATTATTTGAAAGGTGGGAACCTTAGTTGAGAAAATGCCTCTATAAGATATGGTTGTAATGCATTTTCTTAATTAGTGATTGATGGGGAGGGCCCAGCCCATTGTGGGTGGTGCCATCCCTGGGCTGATGGTCCTGGGTTCTATAAAAAAGCAAGCTGAATAAGTGGTGGGAACAAGCCAGTAAGCAGCATCTCTCCATAGCCTCTGCATCAACTTCTATCTCCAGATTCCTGCCCTGTGTGTGTTCTTGTCCTGGATTCCTTCAATGACAGACTACACTTATGGAAGTGTAAGCCAAATAAACTCGTTCTTCCCTGAAGTTGCTTGATCATGGTGTTTGATAATAACAATGGTAACCCTAACTAAGTCAGTCTAGGACCAAATAGAGACAACCTTTCCAGAGTTAGCAAAGTCAAACAAATAAAACCACAGAATTATTTTGTTTGATGGACTGGACTACCTAAGTTTTAAATTATGCTTCTGATGTACCTGTCTGCCTGTCTACCTGCCTTCCTTCCTTTCCTCCCCTCCCCTTCCCTTCCCTTCCCTTCCCTTCCCTTCTTTTCCTTTCTTCTTTCTCTTTCATTGTCTTTAGTGAGAAGAGCAGCCAAACAGAAGCACGCCAAGGCCTTCTCTGTAGCCTTTCCCCAGCACAGGGTCAGGGATCCGTTGTGTTTCTTAGAGTTCACAGCTAAGATTCTGTGTATTTGATAATAATGATTATGTTTCATTTGGGGCCTTATTGTCTATTTATTCAGATGAAAGCACAGTAGTCTAGAGAAGTGAGGATACTTTCTTCCTTGTCTCAAGGTCAGACAGGTAATAAATAAGAGGGTAAAGATTCAAATCCAAGTCCTTCTGAGTCCTGGTTCACTGTTTCCCTCAGCATAGCCTAGGTCCAGGTAGCAATCAGCTCTATGAGCCAGCTGGACATACCATAGTTCTGCTGTCCTGAAACACAGAGTCAAAGAAGTATCCTCTTCCCTGACTGGACTCCTACCATGCTCACAGCCATCTTGAACTCCTTCTTCTCCTGTATAGACCAGACTGGCCTCAAATTCACAGAGACCTACTGCCTCCTTGTGCCAGTTTTGGGGCAGTCTTCAATGGGCAGCAGAGGGAAAACAGCAAAAAGACTCTATAATTTTTCAGCAATTTAAATATACACACAAAGTAGAAAGAAGAAACAACCCACCCGATCCGTTCCAAGCGCTACACTCTACACACCTACCTACCCCTTGTGTACCTCAAGTGCAAACCAGGTCTTGAGCTCAGTTCCAGTTTCACACAGGGGATGACTGCTTCCTCCTCACTCAAGAGCTCTAGGGAGAACTAAATCACAGATCAGTCAAGAGCGTTTGACAACTGTAAAGTACCAAAGGACTAGAAACAGTTGCTACCCCCTTCTGTGCTTTTCTCTTTCTGACTCACACTTTGGCACCTACAAGAGCAGAAACAGCTCCTAATTCATCTTCTGACCCTAGACTGAGCTCAGGGGCTTTGACTGGCTGAGTCAAAGTCCTAACTAAGGGTGCTGCAGTCACCCTCTGAACCTCCTCTCTCACCTTCCGGCTCCTAAGCTTAAAGGTTGCTTGACTTGAGCAGGAACCATTTGTCTCCCCTGGGGCACACAAATCTATTGTCAAATGTATTTTCAGATGCTTAAGAGAGAGTGCTTTGAAACCTAGTCCTCAGCCCTGGGCACAAAGAATGCTACAGGGACCAGAGGCCTCCCCTGCCCCACTTTCTCTCCACTCTGGCTCTTTTGTTAGCCGTGCCCCTGAACTGGGCTTTCTCACCTGGTTGGCTGGGGCCAAGGGCAAATGCAATGTAAGTGACCTAACTTGATTAAGGGTGTCTTTGAACTGAGTAATTCCATGTCCAGATCTGATTCTCTGAGATTGCCTTTACTCCCAATATAAAGATGGAGATACAGAGGCCTGTGAAGCTCCAATGAGCAGAGCGAGGAACAAATCTGATTGTGTTGATCTGGGGGGCTGAGCTGTCTCCATGGACTTCAAAGGCAAGGCTGCACCCAGAAACCATGTTGACAACAGGATGCATTGATTCCCCATCTTTCGATCCAGAAGAGTGGCAGAGGCAGCTAAAGAAGCTGCTGTTAGGAGCTTCCTTTGTATTTTGAATGTGTAGTCTCTAATTAGACTTTGCCTTAATTGCAGATTTCCATGTACCCCACAACTGCTGTGTGCCCCATCTGGGGATAAACACATCCATCAAGTGAGAAGCAAACTGTGGCTGTTTCCTTGGCCCTGTCATCCCGTTGGCTTGCTCTTCTACATTTCCTCTGGGGACTTAGCTTAGCCTTCCTCTGCTAAAGTGCTTTGGGGCCCACATTTTAATCAAAAGTGTACCTGCCTCTAGGATAAAAGAGAGAGAGAGGGAGGGAGAGTATGGATCCAGCTCAAAAGTGATTAAATTTAATAACCAAAGACCAGAACAAAGGCTGCTTTGCTGTGCATAATTTCACTCGATATCTCTTCTGTCATGTGGCCATATCCTATATGCTGTATGGAGACACTTTATTAAAAATGCCATTTATTTTAACAGCAACAATAAGGGAAGCACATACCTTCCCCTTCTTTCTCCCCACTGCATTAAAGGCATTTGTGGTTATTAAATTACTCTTGAGTAGAGGAATGCCTGTCTCCAAATTTACTCTGAAGCATTTCAATAAAATGATCTCAAATGTTTATTCACTCAGCAAATACTCACCCAAAGCCATTCTGGGCCCAATGCCTAGCCAGCACTTGGATAATGAGGTAAAGCAAGCAGACCTCCTTCCTGCCTCCCATTAGCTCCTAGAGCATGGGGCAGGGCAGGCAACAAAAGCAGAGCCTGGGGCCTGGCCTCTGTCTCTTCAAGGAGCCAATGGACAAATGGATGGACGATGAACGAACGAATGAATGAATGAATGAATGAGGGGAAGGGTAGATCTAGAAAGATTAGCATATACTAATTGTACTGCACACAAGGTTGGAGCTGCAGTTTCATGGAGCCCAAGGGAATATGAGAAAGATTAATGGTCCTCTTAGAGTGTCCTGAGGAGGGGCACTGACCAGTCGCTGGGTAATTCCTCTGGACAGACGATAGGCACAGGTGTTACAGGCAAAGAGAAGATGGAGGGGGAAGACCCAGGGCCATGCAGTTTTCCTAGAAATGTCTACAAGCTGTCCCCACTCTCATTTCTTGTTTTACTTCAGTCCCCCAGCTAAAATGTAAGAAAATGAAGTTCTTTCAGAGCAGTGTGGGAGTGTCCCCACCCAGAGGTTCAAAGGTAGAATAAAGGTGAGGTGAAGCTGTGGCTCACTATTCCTTCAGCCCTGCAAGAAGTCCAGTGTGGAGGCAGGATCAGCTGAGAGGCCAAGCTGCAGAGGTAAACCAAGTTAGGGCTGTAGTGAGCACCTTAAGAGCTAGACTTGGCTGTGAGATGTTAGCAGGGAATCATGGGGTTTTGAACATGGAGACACATAGCTAGAAGGGAAGGCCATTGTGGTGGAGCTGTGGTAATGGAAGATAGGGTGAGGCTGCAGTAAAGAAAACCTGGAGGCTACTGAGAGAAACAGAAGCAAGGCAGGGCCAAGCTGAGGTAATTTTCTGACTAGAGGGGAGGCACCAAGGGGCTCCATTGATTCTGGCTTGGCAGAGTCAGGAGACAGGGATACTGCTGGCCAGGGAGGATGCTAGGGACACTGTAGAGAGCTGTGCAACAGGAACTGTGCTCCAGGACTCTGTGCCTGAACACGAATTTCATTGTTTGAAACCATGCATCCAGATGCAGGTCTCATGTCTCATGTTTACAGAATCAGAAATCGAGCTGACAGGTGCTCTTTAAAATAAGCAAGTAATGGCCTATGGAGCAAGAGGTCCCAGCATCTACTATCTTACTGCTGACACCAAGATGTCTGGCTCTCACCTCCATCCCTTTAAAGATGGTCCTGTAATACCGGAAAAGACGTCAGCGTTTAGTTCTGAGTAAACAGGCCTGGATGAGTGGGACCTCAGTGCTTCTCCCACCTGTTACTCAGCTGTGATCCTAGCATGACGATGGCATCTGTCCTTATGTGCCAAGCCAAGCCAGTTGTGAAGGGACCTGAGCAAGCTTGGTGCACTGAAGAGGCTGCTCGGATCCAGGGAATACTGCCACCAAGGCAGGCCCAATGTTAGGATGGACACAAGGTCTTACAGCTCACATTTCCTCAAACCTTTGACATGGTTGAGGCTCCTGATGCTAGAGAGCCCTCCAGTGTCCTCTTGATCTAGTTTATATGCAGACTACCAGAGCTTGATCTCTAGAAAACACTTGTTCTTCCAGAACTCAGGTGTCTCTCATTCTGGGCCCCTTAGGCTCCAGCCTCTCCTAAGCAGAGCTTGGGGCTGCTCTGCTGACACCAGGATCCTGCCAACCCTCACTATCTCCAACCTTTCCATGATGAATGAATCCTCCCCCAAAGTCCCAGCTGCTGTCTAGAACATTCTAACATTCTTCTGTGGTCCTCCTGTTTGCAGCACAGCTGTCTCAGAGGGTTGCTGACTCTTTCAGTACCCTTACATGAGTATTCCCATTGCTGGAAACACCCTGTCTGGAAACTGAGTCCCAGGCTGACCCAAGTGTGCCTCCTCTGGGACCTTGGAGAACAATCACTGCTCATTTTAGTGAATTCCATTTATGTTTTGTTGTTGTTTATTTGTTTTGTTGGAGACAGGGTCTTACTGTACAGCCCTGGCTGGCCTGGACTAACAGAGATCCACCTGCCTCTGCTTCCTGAGTGCTGGGATAAGTCATATGCCATCGAACTTAGGTTTCTGTTTGATTATGCAACTGTCCTGCCTACCAGACCGAGACAAGAACTTCTGAAGGACAGTCTATCTTGCTCGTTCTGGTCCTTGACCCAGCACAGAGTCTGGAACAAGGGCATCAGTGGGAGTGCTCAGCTGTGGTTTTCCAGTCACAAGACGCTTCACAACAAGCTCTGTCAGTGGGCTCAGATGTGGCTGGGGAGATGGGGTGCGACTGACTTCCCTTCAGGGCTTCCAGGGTGCTGCCACCTCCCCTGTGGCTGCTGTCTTGGTGCCTTTCTTGTGCGCTCCTGTTTTAACCCCATTCATGGGGGCCACAGCCACATAATTGGATTGAGCAGACACTGACAAGGTCAATTTGACAATTTCATTAATCTTTTATTAAACACGAGCCCTGAGCTCCAGCCAAGCTTGTCTGTGAGCTGTCCCCAGAACGTGCCTGGCATATTCCTGTCTCGTAGGCTTCCGCCGGGCCAGACATGACTGCCCTGGTGATGCCAGCTGTGACAGAGTGCTTCCTGGGTGCTGGATCCGAGGCAGAGGAAATCTTTCAGCCTCTTGGGCCACCAAGGATGTGATTAGTGTGCCAAATGATTATTATCAAGATGATGGTGGTAGTGGTGGAGGTGATGCTGATGAAGTCCCAGTAACCTTGACAATTAGAAATAAAGCCTTTTCCTTTGTTCACTGAGAATGAGATGGAGCCTTGGAGAAAGGCTCACTAGGGGTTCTTCCCTGGTGAGGATGAAGAGCAGCTAACAGTGGAACTAGCAGGCTAGAATGGACCAAACTGAGTTTCAGAGGGAACAGTGGAGATGCGTGTGATAAACAATGTGTCCAGCACATGATACACATACAACACAAGTGTTAGAAGTGAGAGGACAGGGGAGGGAAGGGAAAAGACAGGGGATCTGGAAAGCTGACGTAAGCTGGTGCCTCTGAAAGAAGCTTGAGGAAGGTAGTGGATGGCTTTCTGTTTGAGAGGAGGATCTGGAATTAGACGGGAGCTCTCAGGATTCAGAGAGAAGAAGGAGAGACAAGTTAGCGCCAAGAGGAGGCCAGGGTGTCTGTGATGGGGAGAGAGAGAGAGGACGATGACCAAGTGGGACCAGGGCTCAGGAGGGAACACAGGAGAGTATTGGGCAAGGAGCTGGAAGCATCATTTGAAAGCGCTTCTGGATATTTTGTGGAGGATTGATTGGATAGTGCTGGGCTGTTTCTGGCAACAGAAAGTGAGGACTTTCTGAGAAACCGTGGGAGAGTGAGTGAGGGACAGAGGGCCCATGTGATTTCAGGCGAGGGAAAGGCTGTCTTTGGAGCTGGGCGGGGGGGGGGGGGGGGGGGGGTCCTTACCAGGCCCAGACAATATAGTGAGCTCCTCCAGTGCTTCCTCACTTCACCCCCCCAGTGGAAGCAGCTCTTAGGATCAGCCCATTCATGGGCTGTGTGCAGCTCTTAAATTAGTGGGGGCAGGTAGGTTTGTCAAATGAGACCCTTGCTGATGCAACCATGTCCAATGCTTGTCTCCCGGACTGTAAACAGACTGGCTACCTTTAACACTACAGATTAATGGCTCCCCTGGCGAGGAAAAGAGCCCAGGGACCCACTGACTCACAACATGGGAATTTACAGGCTCACCCTCAAGGACCTAAGAAGCCATCAAAGCCCTTGGCCTGATTTCTGCAATGTCAGTCAAGGCCTGAGCTACTCTGGAGACCTCCCCTCCCCTACTTTGCTGATGCCTGCTTTCTGCTAAACGTGTTCTTCCCCAGGAGTAGACTACACAGACATTGGCCATGGGCTAGGCACTAGTCAGACCCTGAGATATGGAGATGGGTTGCCAGTGGTGGAGCCCTGAAGGCTCTTGAGGTGAGTTGTGACGGCAGGCAGTGATACTCAGTGCTAGGAGTAGAGCATATCCCAAAGAGGAGAGATGCAAAACTCTGAGAGGCTGTTCTTTGGGGAAGCCTTCATTAAGGGGGTGACCTAGGGGCTGGCTATTAGAATATGCACAGCGGCTTCTGGGCAGGCCAGAAGGGGTGAGCTTTGGATGTCTCTTGATGGTCAGCATTGTGTCATTATTGCCTTATTATTATTATTGCGGTTGTTGTCATTGCTGTTGTTGTTGTTATCTGGTTATGTAAAATTTGTCATGAGAATTTAGAGAAACCGCCTTCCTCATGTTTGAATCTACCTGGGGCAGAATCTAGGGAAGGGTTTTCTAGACTCCTTCCCTCCATATTGAAAGAGGGGAACAGAGGAAGGCAAATGCTTAAACCTAATCTGATTAGTCTCTCTGCTTCTGGAAACAAATAAACAAACAAAAATCAGGCTCACTGCTGCCTCAGGACACGGACACACTGCAGCCTCTGCTGTTGGCTGGCTCTTCTCTTGTGTCCCTGGCAGCCGCTCACCTGCTCCTGCACTTCTCAGGTCAGCCACAGAAAGTCCCTACCCTCAGGCCTTGTTAGTGTGGCTTTCTCTGGGTGCTGCTTTGGTAGCAAGTCTTCTCTGGGCGAACTTAGGTGTTCAGAGCCAGGCATAGGGCAGCTGAGTGTCAGGGAATTCTTTAATACCCTCCCCTTGACATGAAGTAGCCCAACTGCCCCTACTGCATCCAGGTAGGTAGGCTTCTTTTCTTCAGTTCCTGTGATGCTTGTAGGGCTCATGTGGAGGAAATTAAGGGGCAGCCTCCCAGCCAGGTGAATTCTGAACTCTGGATTCCCTGCTGAGGCTCTGTGCCACACTGGAGGGTTATTTAATCTCAGTGCTTCTGGTTCTTCCTTCCTATATCAGGCTTCCTGATAGGAACTGCTTTGTTGCATGAACTAATCTGGTTGTCATTTGAAGGTCTTAGAAGAATGCCTGGCAGGGAGCAAGTGTTCACTAAGGGGCTAATCATTACCATTGCCTTTTAATTTGAAAATGATAAAGTTAAAGGTAAAAATACTCGGGAGATAAAAAGAAATAGCATCCCTCAGAATCACCTTATGGGTGCTTCCCAGTGTTCTGTTCATCCCATGATGTGTTGAACATCTACTGGGTACACACACTCATGAAGGCACACACACAATCCTACAAGCCTAGTCTGGGCTTGCATTCCTTACTTATTAGCATATGAAAATGTCTTTGAAACCCCACAGGAACGTTAATCTGGCTTTGTAGTCACGTGGCCTGCTACAGAATAGGCATTGTATGGAATCCTGTAGAAGTGGGAGAGGAGGGAAGCAGAGGTCAAGCTGGCTTGGGGTAGCAGCTATAGCTAAATCCAAAGAGTCAACTACAGCCTAGCAGTTGTCACTGCTGAGAGGAAGGTCCACCATATATGAACAAGCTCCTTGCTGCAGCTGAGATATTTTCATTTAAGATTCCTGGGCTAGAAATGTCATTTCCAAATGTGTACATTAATAAGTTTGAAGATGAAGCCTTTGAGAGGTATGGGGGATTGGGAGGAGTCATGGGGCCTCATAACAGCACAGTGGCTTCTACAAGGCAGAGAGACCTGAGCCAGTGATGAGTTCATCCGTTTGATGAAGCAGTTATGTCTCCTCATAGGATGCTATGTGTCCTATTTCAGGGAAGCAGGAAGAGCCTCACCAGCCACCTGGTGCTGTGCTCTTAAACTTTCCAGCCTCTGGATATCATTTTTTTATGCATTGCTCGTCTGAGGTGTTTGACTCTATGAATACAAAGCACACTGAGACACTTTTATTTTAGTGGCACTACTTGAACCCAGAGAGGGCCATGGGCTCCCTGAAGTCAGTGAGGAGAGAGCTGAGCACAGCCAGGCTTCGGCCTTGGTGCTCAGGTACCATGTGTTACCTTTCCCTTCTTTTCTCCCACAGTCTTCTGGCCTTGAGGTAGAAAGCCTGGGTGGGGACAGCCCTTTGCCCTTGTTACCTTGTTCTGCAGTTTCCAAATCCTGAGTTTGTTGTGGAGCCTAGAGCAGCTGCTTCCAGATGGGTCCCAGGTGAGAGGCAGAGGGGGCAGAGGAACATGACCAATGGGGAAAGGTTTCTAGGATGAGGTGGACTTATTTCCTGTTGCTGCTGGTGGGTTTTGCCTCTTGGATGCCATAGTATTTTGCTTTGGTTTGGAAGCTTTGCTCTTTCATTCCTCCAAAACACACACATACACACACACACACACACACACACACACACACACATATACACACACATACACACATACACACACATACATATACAAACACACACACATACATACACACACACACACACACACACACACAGAGAAGCATAAATAATCTACTGCAAATAGAGAAGTAAGCTTGACCCTGGCCAAGTGGATTACACTGGGTCTCATTGCTGGCTGGCAGACTAAAGCATTTTCTCTATTAGAAAAGACTCCTTTCTGAACCCTCCCAAGTCTTCTGCCATCGTCACTGCACCCTGGGCCTTCTGTGTGTGCAATGTCCTCTGCTCTTTTTACCTTGTCTCAGAACCACATGGCTCCTCCTGATCCATTCCTCTCACCCACAGTCATCAGCCCATCTAAATACCTCATGCAACCATCCTCCAGGCCTACCTCTAGTGCTCATATAGCGCTGACCCTGGATGTTAGTTAGCATCCTACCCCAGGTGTCTGGGATGGGAGGCTGGGCAAAAGGTATATAGCATTGGCTAGGTGTGAGTTTCAGGTAGCCAGGGAGCCAAGGCAGTTTCTCATCACATGCTAGATTCAGCTGTGAAAGAACACAGATGTGTGTGCATTATCTAGGGGGCTAGGAAAACCACGTTCCAAACCTCAGATTCTACATCTGAAAGGTGGACGATGATACTGGTTGAGCCAGCATGTTAAATAGGCAAAGATGTAGAAAATAAACAACTATAGCAAGTGACCCACTGGTATGTATTTCCTTCCCTGAGCCTTTCACCCAGGCCACAGAAGTAACTATAGGAGCCAAAAAAGAGGCCCCAAACTCAAAATGAAACAGCAGAGCTAACCCCTGGCCAGGCATGCCAGAGATAGAGGGGCAGCCTGGCATGCCCTTCACTTAAACTCCAGCTGTGTGTTGAGACTCACAGCTATTGCTGACTCTTTACATGGTCCCAGATCCCAGCAGCAGCTGTCAGAAAACACTTCCCATCCCCAGGTAGACAGATCATGGACCTCTGAGATGACATCAATAACTGGAAACACACTGAACACCAGGGGGTTCATGGTCACCTTTATCACCTGTGCTTTGATCATTAAAAGGATGTATTTTACTAGAGCACTGGGTGCTTGCCCAGAAATGCTTTCAAGAACATGCTGCCCAAGTGTTTGTGGATTGGCTTGAGTTCATGGCTGTCTGAATGGCCAGTCTCTCTTCTCAGGAAGTGGCACTACTGGTCACCTCTCACTGGGGCTCCCGGTGTCTCCCACATCTGCCCAATGCCACTTACTTCTTTTCAGGCCAGGAGTAATCCAGGAAGGAATGAGAGGCTGAGAGAGGAGAACATCCTCTAGCTGGGACACTTCCCTCAAGAACCTCAGGAAATGAGCTTATGGTTGGTGCTGTCCGACAAGTGTGTAACCTGGATGGCTCAGGTGCTATGGAGTGTGACGGCTTCCAGTGGGCACAATGTCCCCTGACATTTTCCTCATGGCTATCAAAAGGAACCAATTTAAGTAACAGCCCTGGAGTCCGTGACTGGAGTACTGGGGACTGTTACCTCACTTACATACCTGCTGCTCTTTTATTCCCAGACACAGTCGTTAATTTAACACAAACGTATGGAGCTTCTTTGCTGTCGCTGGCTTATTTTGAATACTAGATGCTTGAATGAGCACATAAGAGGCAAGATTCCTGTCTGCATGGAGTTTATTCTCTAGTGAAGTAAGAGAAACAAACTCTCAAGGACAAATAGACAAGTAGACAATCATAGCCTGTAATAAAATAGTTTTAATCACTTAAAATAGTTTGTGTTTATGATAGTGTGCGAGTGATACACACTTAGCAGAAACTGCTTCAGATTTGGAAATTTGATCTTTCTTAAGCTGGTGACATGTCACAATATGTTAGTTTTCTCCAAAAGCTGGACAGAAGCCATGAACTGTAGCTTAGTTGATCACGAACTACTGTGTTGTCATGGTTATCCACTGAATCACATGAGCTTCTTAATATTTTATTATAAAATAGGCGTGTGCTGTATGACCTTGTCCACATGTAGGCTGACATAGTGTCCTTCCCATGTTTAAGTAGTCCAGGCTTAGCCAAGAATGTCCAGCAGAGCAGGCGCATTAAATGCATTTGAACTTACAATGCTTCCCACTCGGCATGTGTTTTCAGGAAGTAATTCCAATGTGTGAGGATTCATCTTTGTCAGCTCAATTGGATTAAGAGGAAGCTAGGATGTTAGTACAGCACATCTCTGAGTATGTCTGTGAGAGTGTTTACAGAGAGAACAAACCAGGGGAGACCTACCTCTGGCTGTAGAAAGTACCATACCATAGGTGAGGGCCCAACATGAAGGAAAAAACTAGGGGTGGACACAGGGAAAGCTGAAAGCTAGCGCAGCCCCCTGTCAGGCCATTGGTTCTATCACAACCGATGCAATGTCTGAAATCATGAGGGGTTTCGCTGGCCAGGGGTGTGTGAAGCAACGCAAAGCAAAACAGCCATGGGGGGAGTAAAGTGAAGAACACCTGACCAGGCAGCAGCAGGAAGCAGGTGAGGGCATGGACAAGGTTTGCCATCGAAATGGGCAGCCATGAAGGTTTCAAGCAAGGAAAAGACATGCCCCAACGTATGTCTTATGAAAACTCACTCCAGTTACTGTGGAATGTTAACATGGAAGCAAGAGGGAGCCCCTGAAAACTCAGTGGAGGACTACAGGTACAAGTGGACTTAAGTGCTGGTGGAGATGTGGCTAGCCTGGAGACCTACTTTAAAGGAAGAGGTATCTGTCAGTGGATTGGATGATGACAGAGAAGACAGAGAAGGGGGAGTCAGGACCAGGTGGTCCCAGAGTTTTAGCATGAGCAACTGGAGTTGCCATTGTGACTGGATGAGGAAGGCTTGGGAAGTCAGCCTGGGGACTCTCAATGACAGGTTTAAGTGCCAGACTTGTGAAGGAAGAAGTTGACACTGTAGTTAGGTCTGGGGGCCTTGAGGTAAGAGCTTTGGACTTGATCTGTACACTGAGGAGACTTAAAAAGAGTGAGAATCTGCAGACTAATAAGCATTACCAAGAGAAGAAAAGAGGTGCTAGGTCCAAAGAGGGAATCCCACACATCTGTGTGACTTTGCACAGGTTCCTTCAGCAATCTCAACCTCACTGTAAGTCAGTGGTTCTCAACATTCCTAATGCTGTGACCCTTTAATTCTGTTCCTCATGTAGTGGTGATTCCCCAACCATAAAATTACTTTTGTTGCCACTCCGTAACTGGAATTTTGTTAGTCTTACGTATCATAATATAAATATCTAAATATCTGTGTTTTCCAATGGTCTTAGGTGACACCTGTGAAATGGTTATTCAACTCCCAAAGGGGTGGTGACTGGCAGGTTGAGAACCACTGCTCTCAGTGACTGTGGCAGATGGAGAGGTGCTGAGCACCACGAGAACATGGAGAAAACCCTCCACAAACAGTACCTCGCACCTTCCTGTTACAGCTAGCGTCCCTGTAACTGCCTGGCCCCTTGCTCTTTGTATGACCTTGCCCCTTCCTTATCTCCCCATCAAATCTACAGAAATCTTTATGCTCGGTGTTCTGGCTCACTTAAAGTCTGTGCCTTACTTAGCCCTTCATGCTGCTGTAATAAAATACCTTAGACGGGGTAATACAAAAAGTGGACATGCCTTGCTCGTAGTTCTGGAGGTTGAGAAGTCCAGGATGAAGGTGTTAGTCATTGGTACCAGGTGAAAGCCCCTTCCTCAAGCATGATGTGATTTGTATGTTCTCAGAGAGCTCCTATAGGCCTCTTGTATGTGGTACTAGTCCTATTCACGAGGGTGGGCCCTGGTGACTTTCCAAAGATATTCTAATAGTATCCCTGTCGATTTAGCTCCAATTGTATGCATTTGGGGAACACAAGCATTCAAACATGCAGCAGGGCACAGCAGCCTGCTTTCTCCTTCCTTCGTGAGTAACTCATTTGACACAAACAGTCCTTTACTCAAGCAGACCCATTGTTCTACCTTTACCCCAGTTAGTCATCATGCGGACAGCAAGGCTTACTCTTCCAGATATGGAAATGGAGGCACTCGGAGGCTTGATGATTTACCCATGTTCACGCAGCCAGAATGGCGTATCTCCTAGTCATGTCAATCCACAGCACCTGGCTTATTGATAGGCACGAGAAGCCTCCAGACAGAATTACTCACCTGGCTGTAAGCCTCTCCAGGCAGCTGGGAGGAAAGCTCCAGCTTAACTGATTGCATCAGACAGGCTAAAGAATCTAGGGCAGAACATAGACTTTGTGGCAGTATTAGAGGAATCTGAAGGGAAAAGAAACAGGATACAGACATGAACTGTAACAGTGGTCAGGGTAGTGTGTGTGTGTGTGTGTGTGTGTGTGTGACCTTCATTTCTTTTGACTGGTTCAAACTCAGGTGCCCATATATGACAGGCAGCTGGAAATACAAGCAAGTCTCTCTCTCTCTCTCTCTCTCTCTCTCTCTCTCTCTCTCTCTCTCTCTCCCTCTCTCTGTGTGTGTGTATGTCTGTGTGTCTGTGTGTCTATAAAAAAGAACATGGGCACTGGAGGCAGGAGAGATGGCTCAGATGGTCAGATGGCCCATGAGTCTTAAAGAGCTTTCTGTATAAGCATGAGACTCTGAGTTCAGATCCCAAGAACCTACCTGCAGTCAGATGGAGTAGTACATATCGGTAAACCCAATGCTCCTACAATGAGATGGGAAGCATGGGAAAGAGAAACCCAGAAAGCCACCTACCAGCAGGTATCCAGCTACCCTGATATATGCAGTGGTAAACCACAAGAGACCTGCTCTCAAACAAGATAGTATGTGATGAAGGACATGTGGAGTTGTTTTCTGACCACACATAAGCTGTAGCATGCACATGCCTGAACTCACATATATATTAACACATGGACACACACACACAGAGAGAGAGAGAGAGAGAGAGAGAGAGAGAGAGAGAGAGAGAGAGATTACAAGCAGGATTTTTATTCCAGAAATCACAAAGATCATGGAGGAAGATTATGATAAACCTAGCATGTGAACTCTGGTTTCTCTCTGGGAACTTGGTGCTGCTTGGCAGCAGAAGCAGTCCCTGATGGTTGATATCCCTGGGTCCAGCCTTTGCTACTCTGCTGGGTCAAATATCAGCAAGGTCAAGGATGATGTAATGCAAAGAAGATGAGTCTGAAAATGAGAAAGATCTAATTCAACTGTTATGTCTCCACTTACAAGACCTCAGGATGTTACTTAACCTCTTCAAACCTCAATTTTCATACCTATATGATGGGTATAATCTGTCTTAAAAGAGCGAACGTGGAATCTAAACATACATGTTTATGGATTGCTCAGTGTAGTTCCTGGCATATGGCGGGCATGCTTTCTCTTCCTCCTACTTCCTATTTCCCAGAATGGTAGTGTCACATCAACAGAGCATCAGGTGTCAGAAGGGACAACATGATTCTGATACTCTGAATAGTAACAGCGGAGGGACAGAGATCTGACTTGACAAAAGGCTAGTACAGTGTCCCTAATGCAAAGGTATCTCCAGGAGCAGCAGAGAGGTGTGAACACTACTGTGTCCACTGTGCATCACAGTGGCACTCTAGCTGAAGCCTTCACTGGTTGCTGGTTGGCCTTGGAACAGCAAGCAGTTAGGGAACCTCATGGAAGGGCCCCTCCCTGAAGAGCAAGTGCCATGCCTTGGAGGTTGCCTGTGCTTTCCCACCCAACTGGGCACTGAGAGAAGGAACATATTCTCTGTCGATCTGTTTCCCTTTAGCCACAGTGTTGGCTGCCTTCCTCCTTGGCTGCCTCTGGCCAGGGGCTTTCCAGTGAGTTAACAACCCCTGGGAGAGTGGGATAGGAAGCCCCAAGGGGAAATACTTTAATATGGGAGGTTGCCAGGGCTCCCAGTCCAGCCCAACCACATATGCTCTGTCCTCAGCTTCCCTCTTAGCTCCACCAGAGCTCCCTGCAAGAATCAACTGTTGTGGCAGCCGCATAGATGTCCTATGAAATGGATGGCTGTGGAATTCAAGACACCAAGTGTCCTCATGCTTCTTTTTGTCATTTTTCTTAAATGAAGTAAAGGATCAGCAGCCCATAAAAGCAATACAAATGCTAATACTTCACATACATACAGAGATTTAAAGTTGGTGACGTGGGACTTGAGCTCAGGTTTACCCATCTATCTCCCCAACCCCTGAGAGAACAGAAGGAAGCCTGTCCGGGCTCATCACTGTCCTCAGAGCTGCCACCTTCTCCCCTGTGAGGTATTAGATGGTGGCATGACAAGGTCCTGGGGACACCAGGCACACCAAGCAGATCAGCAGAAAATGATCTGTCCATCACAGCTCATTCATTCCCCAGGTATCCTCAGCCCCTACCAAGTGTCTTGCTTGATTTCCATCTTGATTCTGATCTGTAGGAAGAGCAAGAGTCTGCTGTCCTGGGTCAGAGAATGGGATAAATATGCAAATCTGTCTTTATTACTTTGTTGTCACGACCTTGGCAGCAGGAATAAAATGCCACCTTGTTCCCCACCATCTCATTTGGAAATGTTGCTCTTGTAATTGAAGGCTGTAGTTGTTGTAGGCTACGGAAATGTCAATGCACCATCTGGTCCAGGGTTGGCTATAAAACATGGCCCTGTTGTATTGGAGGGGCTGCGAGGGCAAGGAGGGATGGCAAGGAGCTAAGAACAAAGAGAGCTGGGCTCGAAGGCTGGGTTTCACTGTAAAAGCTGTGGAATGAACACTGATAGGGCATCTGTGCCATGCCTAGCACTGCCCTGTGTGCTGGTGCAGAAATACAAGGGGATCCAACCGTCTTGTGACAAGGACTTATAGTCGAATGGAGTGGCTCAGTACACATGCATTACTGCATTTGAGTGTCACAAGTATTGGAATAGAATGTTCAGGGCATCTGGGGGTGGAGGTGGGGGCTGGATTCCCTAGATTGTAGTTAAGCCTGGGCATAGTAGCACACACTTTTAATCCCAGGACTTGGGAAGCACAGAAAGGCAGGTCTTGGTGAGTTCAAGGCTAGTCTTGTTTACAATAATGAGTTCCAGGCTAGCCAGAGGTAGATGGTGGTACCCTGTCTTCCCCTACAAAAGACCTGCAAGGCTTTCTGGAGGAGTAATCTCTCTGTTGGGGCTTCAGGGTACAGTTCACTAGATTGTCACAGTGTGGAGGCTGTGACTGGGACAGGGATTTGAATGGTTTCAAAAAGTTTATTCATGTAAAATGCTCTGATGAAGTCAAGGAATTGGAAATCGCTTGGCTGGGTAGAAGCAAAAGATAAAGGCACAGTGACTGTTTGGAGAGAAGGAAGGTCAGGAGAACGTCCAGGATGAGTTTTGGAAGGCTCCCTTACTGCTCTGCTCCCCAGTGTCTCCATCTGTGCCAAAGACAGTGTTCTTTATCTCACAATGCTACCTTGAGAATTAAGGAAGATGACTGTAAACCCCCAGCATGGGGCACAGCCCACCATGGGGCCCATACAAATCTTTTCTGCTAATGCTACCTAACCCAAAAGCCATAGCTACATCTGGCTTTAGACCTCAGTGCCTAACATGGCTCCTGTGGAGAGCCACAGAAGCAAAGGTGTGCTGGGCATAGTCTTGGGAACTAAGCCTCCCATGTCCCCATGCAACAGCAATGAACAAGTATACAGTGCATAGAGCCCTGGCTTAGGGACAGGGAAGGCAGTGGATGCCAAGGCCGTGCAGAATAGAAGACACCAGCCAGGAAGGACAGACAGGAGAGCCTGGAGGGACTGTTACTGGGCACTTGCAGCTACCGCTTTTGGTGCAGTTGTTCCCTGGGGTTTGGAGGGCCCTCCCTTAGCTAGGAGGCCAGCTCTGCTCTGAGCTGTTTGAACATCCATATCCCAGGCCATCTGGGAGTCATCAGCTGCTTGAGCAAGTCAGGAAACTGCCATCTCTCTCTCTCTCTTTCTCTCTCTCTCTCTCTCTCTCTCTCTCTCT
>JADRCH010000114.1:4579382-4631139 GCA_019843965.1 Rhynchomys soricoides
CTCCATGATCTTTGTGATTTCTGGAATAAAAATCCTGCTTGTAATCTATCTCTCTCTCTCTCTCTCTCTCTCTCTCTCTCTCTCTCTCTCTCTCTCTCACACACACACACACCCCTCTTCAGCCCTCTTTGGCCCCTCTGGCCTCAGTGTTCTGGTGTATGTGGTGGGGTGTTCCACCCAGGTTGGCAGTATCTGAATCCCTTTGGGCTTTCTCCCCATATTTGAAACCCCTTTGATAAGCTTCTCTGAGATCTGATAAGAAGGAAGCCTGTCTGCCAAATTACAGGTGCTCCAGGACACCCCCACTATAAGTGCCACTAACAAGGTCAATGCTGGATTGCTCTATGTGACATTCAGCTTCTTTCATAAATCACATGCCTGAGCAGAGCACCTGCAGAGTGACCTGGCTAGAGTGAGAAGGTGACCTCTGCCTCTGTAGAGCTTATGTTCATGGAAGAAATATAGGTAAATAATAAGATCAATCTCAAAGAGCTAGGAAAGTAGAAGATATAGCCAAAGAGAATGGGAGGCTAACTAATGTATTTGCCCATTGCGTGTTCAGCCCTATGCTTGGTCCCAGGAGTATTGGCAGTGGGGACAAGGGGTGCTTGGTCCCAGGGATATTGTGTGGGGACAAGGAGTGCTGACTATGTGGCTTGCTCTACTACCAGCCCCAACATACTACTTGGTGTTCCTGACAAGGCAAGCTCTCCCTTCCATTTCTTTGTATAACAAAACATTTCTTGTTTTCTGTTAGTTGTTTGTTTTTAGGTGTGTATATGGGTAATAGGTATGCTTATATGTGTGTACATGTGTGTGTATGTGTGTGTGTGTATATACATATATATGTGTATGTGTATTTGTGTATATATGTGTATATGTATATATGTCTGTATATATATATATATGTGTGTGTGTGTGTTTGTATGTATGTGTGTATGCATATGTATATGTGCACATGTGTATGAATACATGTGTGTGTGTGCATGTTTTGTTTATCTGCAGTACTGAGGATTGGATCCCAGGCCTCAAGCATTAGAGAAATTTGTTTACAGCTGTTTTAGTCTTGTGCTGACTTATTAAAATGTTTTCAGTCCCTTCCTGTCTTTTTATATAAAGATATTTAAAGAACTATCTAGTCTCAAACGTTTGAGACAAACATAAGATTCTGTGGGCCTAGAGCATTCTGAAATTGTTCATTTTCTTCTATGGTTACTTGTGGTTTCTGAGATCAACACTGGAGGCATCCAGAAACACTTCTTTCATCTGAACAGGTTGTCTCGTCATAAAAACAAAATTCTCCACTGATGACATATTCTATTTGTGTTATGGCTCTGCTCTCAAATGTCCCCAAGGGCCATGTGCTATGGCTTGGTTGATGGCCTGTGACCCTACTAGAAGGTGGTGGGATAGTTTAGGTGCTGGTGTCCAGCAGGAGAAAGTGAGGTGTGCCCTAGCTTCAAGGAGCTTCCTCTCCTCCTGCTGGCTTCAGCAGCCTCATCGACTGCACACTCTGGCAAAACAACGGTGTGGGTTGGAACCTCAGGACAGGACCCGGGTACATGTTTCCTCCTCATAAGACTCTCCCGGGTGTTTTGTCATGGCAACTGAAAGCTGACAATACATCTTATTTATTGGCTTATGTTTGTTGCTTTTTTTCTATAATTTTATTTTCCATAAACAAAAACAAACAAACAAAAAAGGTACCATATTTTCTGGTTTTTCTCTTGAAAGCAGTTCTTTGCATTTCCATGGGAAGTCTACTGTTTTTCTGCTTTCTAGTTTATTTATTTATATGTTTTCTGGTCCTTTCCTGGGGCTTTCCATGGGTGTCCTTTGTTCCTTTATCCAATGGCTTAGTGGCAGGCTGAATCCTCCTTCTCAAGCTGTCTTCTTTAATTAGGAATGCATTTGAGTTTAAACTTACCCACTCAGCACAGCCTTGCCAGCTCTCTGCGTGATGAATTGTTTTCTTATTTTCATTATTTTCTAAATATTTTGTACTTGTGGGGTTTTTTTGACATAATATTATTAGAAAAGATTTTAATTTCCATGTGGCAGTTCACTGCAGCTGTTTCTGTTGTTGAAATGTTACTTATTTCTAGTTTGTCTGCTCACGGTCCAAAAATGAAACACTATATATTTATATCACTTGGAATTTAGTCTATATTATAAAATAAGAACATCATTATATGTCATTAACTCTACCAATTCTTTTATTCAGATATTTTCCATATTTACTTTTCTTTTGCTATACCTCTTTATATTTTAAATATTTAGCATGTATAAAGTCATATAGGTAGGTACATAGTTCTGAAACATAATCATGTAATGGATACTTAAGAATTGCCCATTCTTAGAATCAGAACACTACTAATAATCCACACCAATAACTCACCAATTTGTTTATCTTCAGTTGTTAACTGTCATTATCTTTTTTCTCCTCTTTTTAAAATTTTTATTAGATATTTTCTTTATTTACATTTCAAATGTTTTCTCCTTTCCAGGTCTCCCCTTTGGAAACCCCCTATCCCATCCCCTCCCCCTGCCTCTATGAGGGTGCTCCCCTACCCACCTACCCACTCCTGTCTTCCTGCCCTGGCATTCCCCTACACTGGGGCATCAAATACTCTCAGGCCCAAGGGTCTCTCCTCCCACTGATGTCCAACAAGGCCATTCTCTGCCACATATGTGGCCGGAGCCACTGATCCCTCCATGTGTACTCTTTGGTTGGTGGTCCAGTCCCAGGGAGCTCTAGGGGATCTGGCCAGTTGACACTGTTGCTCCCTCCTTGGGGTTGTAAACCCCCTCAGCACCTTCAGTTCCTTCTCTAACTCCTCCATCAAGGACCCCACGCTCAGTCCAATGATTGGCTGCAAGCATCCACCTCTGTATTTGTCAGGCTCTGGCAGAGCCTTTCAGGAGACAGCCATATCAGGCTCCTGTCAGCAAGCACTTCAAGGCATCCACAATATCATGTGGGCTTGGTGACTGTATATGGGATGGATCCCCAGGTGGGGCAGTCTCTGGATAGCCTTTCCTTCAGTCTCTGCTCCACGTTTTGTCTTTATATTTCCTCCTCTGAGTATTTTGTTCCCCCTTCTAAGAAGCACTGAAGCATCCACACTTCTTGGGCTTCATATGGTCTGTGAGTTGAATCCTGAACTTTTGGACTAATATCCACATATCAGTAAGTGCATTCTGTGTGTGTTCTTTTGTGACTGAGTTACCTCACTCAGGATGATATTTTCAAGATCCATCCATTTGTCTGTGAACTTCATGAAGTCATTGTTTTTAATTGCTGAGTAGTATTCCATTGTGTAAATGTACCACATTTTCTGTATCCATTCCTCTGTGGAGGGATATCTGGGTTGTTTCCAGCTTCTATTATAAATAAGGCTGCTATGAAAATAGTGGAGCATGTGTCCTTACTGCATGTTAGAGCATCTTCTGGGTATATGCCCAGGAGTAGAATAGCTGGGTCCTCAGGTAGTACTATGTCCAATTTTCTGAGGATGTGCCAAACTGATTTCCAGAGAGCTTGTATCAGCTTCCATTCCCACCAGCAATGGAGGAGTGTTCCTCTTTCTCCACATCCTCGCCAACATCTGCTGTCACCCGAGTTTTTGGTCTTAGCCATTCTGACTGGTGTGAAGTGGAATCTCAGGGTTGTTTTGATTTGCATTTCCCTGATGACTAAGGATGTTGAATATTTCTTTAGGTGCTTCTCTGCCATTTGAGTTTCCTCAGTTGAAAATTCCCTGTTTAGCTCTGTTCCCCATTTTTTAATAGGGTTATTTGGTTCTCCAGAGTCTAACTTCTTGAGTTCTTTGTATATATTGGATATTAGCCCTCTATCAGATGTGGAATTGATAAAGATCTTTTCCAAATCTGTTAGTTGTGTTTTGTCCTATTGACAGTGTCCTTTGCCCTACAAAAACAAAAAGTAGGGTCTCACTGTGTAGCCCTGGTCAGCCTGGATCTCACTATTTATAGACCAGGCTGGCAGCAAACTCACAGAGATCCTCTTACCTCTGCTTCCTGAGTGATGGAATTAAAGGTATAAACCACTACATCCAGCTCATTATCAAATATGTATTCTATTTATTTTGTGTGGGGTGGGGCATTCACATGACACCATACCTATGTGACTGTCAAAGGACAGCTTCCTGAGATCTGGTTCTCTCCTTCACATTGCTAAGATCGGACCTGTCTTGTGTTGCTGCTTCACTGCATACCCCAGGTCTAGCTGACCTAAAGAGCTTCTAGTAGGTTTTTTGACCTCTCAGTCTCTAGTAGTGCTGGGTTGCAGAAGCACACACTACTGCATCTGGTAATGCTGTTTTCGTATGTGGGTTCTGGGACAGACTTTCCTGACAAATGTTTTGATCTACTGACTCATCCCTTCAGTTGACTATCATCAATTTTACATTTTACTTCCCTGCTTTTTGAATGTACCTTATAAACAATCATCTAGGTGTGAATGTTAGAAACTAGAAACAGACTGATAGAATTTCCTTTGTCTATGGGCATGCTATATAAGCTTCTGTACAATGTTCTCTTTGAATTTCTCATACCTGATGCTTTAAAAAGTTGGCTGTTTTGTGTTGGTGGGCTCACAGGTAAGATACTTGATGCCTAGCCTGGTGCCCCACATACAATCCCCAGAACCCATATGTGAAAAAGAGAGACCTGACGGGCAGTGGTGGCGCACACCTTTAATCCCAGCACTCGGGAGGCAGAGGCAGGCTAAGTTCGAGGCCAGCCTGGTCTACAAAGTGAGTTCCAAGACAGCCAGGGCTATACATAGAAACTCTATCTCAAAAAAACAAAAGCAAACAAAAAAGAAAGAAAAAGAGAGACCTAACTCCTGCAAGAGTCCTCTAACCGCTCCATGTGTCCTGTGGCACCCATAGCTACATCCAACATGCACATGCACCCACAAATAAACGAACGGATGAGTACATATAAAAAGATAAAAATAAGAAGGTTAAAAACATGGCTGTCTCCTTGAGTATATAACAGGTGTGTGACTGTTGAGGCCTCAGTGTGGGTTTGGCCTTTAACAAAATCAGTTTCACATGTTCAATGGCATATGCCTTGAATCCTGCTTTGATTTTGGATTTTCCCTTCAGCTTTCTTTCTAATTGAGTTCGCTTGAAATCCACAGGATGGGTTTTTACCCTGTGTGATTCTTGTGTGGGATGTAGGCAGTTAGACTTAAGAGGCTGTGCTCTAAGAACTATCTGGGTTTAAGGCTCTGACCAAGGGCGCATTACTTAGATCCCCTATGCTGTGAATGCCCAGAGTGCATTCATATGACTACTGGGAGAATTAGATGAGACAATGCCTATTAAAGACAATACAACCTACGTGGTCACTATGCAGTGGATGTTGGTTGTGTTTTGAATTTTTTCTCTTGTAAATTGTATGTAATTTAAAATTTGTATTGTATTCCAATAATATTTGTTTTCAACAGAATAATCTGGACTATTTCTCTTACTCATAAGTTTAAGACATCAAGTGATTTGAACTACATACAACCCACCCTTTAGCTGATTTAACTGATATCTGTGATTAATTCTACCACTGAATTTCGTATCATTTTATGTATCTTTGTTGGTTTTTTTTTTCTATATCATTACTAAAAATTTAGAGGTTAAAAATCCTGTTTGTAACTTAATTGCTACTATATATTTAAGATGGGTGACATTGGTTGGCCATGGTGGCACACAACTTTAATCCCAGCACTCAGGAGGCAGAGGCAGGCGAATCTCTATGAATTCAAAAACAGCCTGGTCTACATAGCAAGTTCCAGGACAACTAGAGCTATATAATGAGGCCCTGTCTTGAAAAACCCAACATCCCATCCCAAATAAAGAGGTGACATATATGACATATAGTTCTAACAAAATTTATTGTATTAATGTTTAGGAAATAAAGCAATATTTTAACTTCTTCAGTAATATAGTAATAGCTTGGTAATTTTAAAAGATTAGTTGTATGTGTGTCCTTGTGTGTGTGTGCATGCGTGTGTGCGTGCGTGCATGCGTGTGTGTGTGTGTGTGTGTGTGTGTGTGTGTGTGAAGGTACTCGGAGGTTAGAGGATAACCTTCAGGATTTATCTCTTCCCACCTTGTTTTGAAGCAGGGTCTCTATTGTCTCTGCCATGCTGTGCAGGCTTTCTGGTCCATGAACTTCAGACTAACTCTCCCAGCCATTCTTTCCTCTGGGAGGCCAGATGTGCACCTCATCATCCAGCTTTCCACGTGGGTTGTGGAGACTGAACTCAAGCCCTCAGACTTGCTCAACAGGCAGTTTTACCTGCTGAATCACCCTGATGGCCTAATACTAGCTTTTTAAAACATGTTTCCTGCTGAGAAAAAATCAGGCACCAGTTACTTTTTATCTATATACATTATTTCCTTTCTGCATATTAATTATTTGTGACTGAACTTTAATTCTGCCAAGATATAACTAGTTATGCTTTCCTGTTCATTTGTGTTACTTCAAATTGATCTCTTGGGCTTTTGGTTCATGTAGATACTTGTTTCGGCTCACAGCCTTCTCCTCTGCCACATGTCACATCTGTGGTCTTCATTGTCACTGTGTCTTTCTTTAGTTCTCGGAACCCGTACTTGTCTTATGTACCTGTCATCTGTTTTCTTTTTTATTCTGCTCTCTGAACTTTTCTCTATATTCTTTCAAATCTGCCTTCCTCTCCTGGCGTGAGGAAGTACTTTTCTATACTCTTCTACAGTAGCAGTTCTGTCTCTCCTTCATCCTCCCACCCCAGGAAAATTAGCCAGGTCTTGGTTCTGTACTAATTCAGCACATTGGGACTTCATCAGCGCCCTTTCTCTGTGTCTCTGTCTCTAACATCCCATCCTTTGCCATCTCACCTTATTCCCTGGATGTATGAGTAGCTGGTCTAACTCCTGAGCTTACTAAGCTGTCTGGCATGTTCTCAATCTCTTTTCAAAGCTTCTCTTCCCTCAGGCTCTCAGGATGATCTTTCCTTTGGTTAAATCCCATCCCAAACTACTTCTTTGTTGTTTTCTCTTGGTTTAGGTTGTAGGCCATATTTTGCTTTGCTTAATCGTCTTTGAATAGAGAAGTCTCCAGAAGACTTGACAACTGCAAATGGGAAGCCCAGGAATGCAGCAGACACCCTTCCTTATCCAGGGATGTGGTCTTGCAAGGTCAGACCTAAAGTCCAAGTTGATGTGTCCCAGAGCTGCTAAGAGGGTGATTTACCACCACTCCACCCCACCCCTGAAGTTGACTTTCTCAAGCAGCTTTTATACCTTCCTTGGTTCAAGGAAGTCTACAGGCCCTCCTTCCCCCCAGCAAACACTTCTTCCAAGCATTCCCTGTCTAATGTTCACAAAACGTTCCTTTAATGGTCTCTGTGTTCATGAATACTAGCCACCCTCTGCTTTCTGTTGAGGCCACAGCTCAGATCTGTTTCTCAGTAGAGGCTCAAGAAGGCAAGAGAGCAGCAGAGGCCTAGAGCAGGACAAGAGCTCTGCAGCTCAAAGCCAGGTCCTCTGCAGTGACTCCCCCTTCCTACTCAGCACTTTCTACATTCAGGAGCAGGACTACAGAGAGTGAAGGGTTTCACATGATTAGCTGTAGGAGCAGACATAAAATTGCCCCATTCTCAAATATGATATGTAGCCCTGTTGTCGGCTTTTATTATTTTATGTGTCTTCCTGGGCCTTCTGATAGAAAGACAGAAGGTACTATGCTAAGTATTACTAGCCAGCTACCATAATAAAATCCAGATGTTTCGATAAAGGATAATTTTACATGTTTCTTCTTTCTTCCTTCCTTCCTTCCTTCCTTTATGTATGCTTCTTCTAGTAGCTTCAGACTATTTTACTTCTAACCCAGTATAGGAACTGTCACCTACTTGATACTCAAAATATGGTAAGTGTTAAGGTAAACCAGCACAAGCAGAGCAGAGAGTAGAATGCTATTTTGAAAGTGGGTACCACTGGTCATCATAAACCCTGCAACACAGTTAGTTTGAGAACAATGTAATACCTATCAGCCAATTTGACACTAGAAACAGCCTAGATACTAGAAGGATGGGGATTATTTCCCCCTGTTTAAAATAAAGAAATTGAGACACAAAATGAAGCTGATACCTGAGTTCCAGTTACGGTTAGGACCAGAGAGCAGCGCCCCCTCCTGTGCAGGAGTGGTACTTCTGTATCTTTTCCTTCCTGCCAGCTCTGATCACCTAGAGAAGGAAGAGAGTTGAAGAGGTTGGGCAGAGTGGTTCTAAAGGTCAAAGGGCTGCCTGGCCTGGGTTGTGTGTGCTAGCAGGTAGGCATTGTGTTGCTCTGAGGGAGGCTGATGGAACCTGATCGTGACAGCAAGCATCCCCTGGTACAGAGAGAGACACAGATAAATGTGAAAAACAATTGTCAAACAATGATTAATTGAGTTCTTGCCATGTGCTGCTATTTTGTATTCTTCCAGCATCTTTGCAGAGTAGGCACCATTCTTCCCCTCTTGTGGAAAACAGAACTGCAGTGTCCAGAGGGCTTGTTCAGACCTAAGATTGTAGAGCAGTAAGAAGTCATCCAGGAGGCAAATGACTTCTGCCTGATCCCAAAGCCCCAGTCTTATGCTGAGCTCTAAATAACACAGACAGAAATGAGGCCAAGTCTGCGTTGTCAAGACAGTGAGTCTAGCTACAGATAAGTAACATCTTCCTGGAGTCAGGTTTAAGTGACTAGAAGAACCCCGGTGTGGAGAAATAGACAGTGAGGTGAGCAGAATCCGCCCCCACTCCCACCTCCCGTCCCAGGAAGCTAAATGAATTATCCTACCTTCAAAATGCAAAGAAGCAAGACCATCTCTCAGGAGCTGCTAGGTTTCTGGGATCAAGTAGACCTACATTCCAGTATTGTTCTAATTTGTCCGTATTTGCTGTGTGACTTGAGTCAGTGATTAAATGTCACTGGGCTTTAGCATTCTTCTCCATAGGACAGAGATAATAACACGGAATGATCATTGTGAGGACAGGATGAGAGCACGTGGCACGATGCCAGACATAGGAGGCGAGCTCTGAAACCTAGAGATCCTGCTCAGTTCCAGGCCCTCCTCCTAGGCAAGCTTCCCTCCTAAGGAAGCCACCATTTCCCTCTTTGTGAAAAGAGAAAAGAATCTATGGCTCACAGCACACAGGGATGCTATGAACTGGACAGAACTAAAGGACAGAAATGACACGGGATCTAACCTTAGGTATACAAGCAGTGAAGGAGCCGTGGGCATCTGGGGATGGGGGCAGGAACGGGGGAAGACGGGTGTGGGGGGGGTGCAGGACCATTGTCTGGTTCAGTCTGGTCTCTGCAAACAACAAGGTAAGCGGCTTTGGGTGGTTTCTTTTGCTTTTAGGTCAAAAGGGCAGTCTGTGCACTCTGAGCGTCTCCCACTGTACTCCAGTGGCTTCTCTTGCCTTACTTTCCAGTCACTCACTCCCTGTGTTTATCACAGCTTAGCTGGTCAGCACAGGCCGTCTTACTGAAGCTTCATGCTTCTCTGAGCTTTGTTCAATGGAGCTTCCCTTGAAATGGCCTCAAACCCAGTGGCCATTCTCTGCCCAGGGCCTAACTAAGGACACCCCTAAATTAGCCTAAGTAGCCGGGGTACAGGGGAGGGGAAACCAAACCAGAGTGTAGGCTTGCTCAGGATACATAGAGATGTGTCCCAATCCCAGCAGTCATTCTGAGGGGAGATCATTTGGTAACCAGATTCAAGGTCAGGGATGAGACTGAGCTCAAGGATCCAGATGTAGCCAGAATTAGGCTCTGGCTCTGGCTATGAAGCTGTAAACTGGATAAGTCCTTTATGCTTTGTGTTGTATTCATCCATTGTTTCCAGTAGACCAGTGAGGTTGCAGCCTTCCACATCAACCCAGCCCCAGGATGTTTCTCCACATATGTTAAAGTCCTTCAGGTTTTTTGTCATATTTCTGTCATTGCTGTAATTTTTCACTCTTAGGATATCAAGGCTCAGAAATGGAGTGAGTGAATGATTACACGCGTGTAATTTCAGGCTTACAAGGAAACAGCACAAAACCTCCAAATGGTCCTTTTATCTGTCTGGTCAATATTAAAGTCCCTTAGTTAGAGACTCACATCTGTATAGTAGAGTCCGGACCAGGATTAGGAGATGTGAGCTAAACCTCATCTTGCCTTCTCTGACAGTTACATTAACACACTCTGTTAGCCTCACCCTCCCTGTTGTAAAGTGGAAATGATAATGCCCACATTCCAAAACTGTTCTGTAGGTAGGTACCTGGCTAGGATTAAAACAAACATGCTTTTCTTTCTCTGTCCCCACCCACTCCTTCAAAGACTGAATTCTGGAAGCAACATGCTGGAAGCTACCAGCAGGTGGCAGCACAAGGCACGTTCATTCTATCACTCCTGGCCTAAAGAGAGGAGTTTTGATGTTTCAGGACCAACCTAGGCCTGGGGAGGTCCTTGCCTTTCATGCTAGTGGACTAAAGCTGGAGAGCTTGCACACCTACATCCAGATCATAACGCACTCCCCCAAAGATATTGTTGCTTTTTCTAAAAGGGGATACCTTAAATGGGGTTCACCTGTAGAATTTGGTTGAGTCTCTTTCATTAGGGCCAGCACAGTTCTACCAATGTGCTGGCCATTTTTTTTTTTTTTTTTTTATGGTGCCCGGAGAAAATTTATCACAGATCTGGGTTCTGAGCTCCCTTCCATTCTGAAATATAGCTGGGTGCCTGGAGGGCAATGTGGAAAGGTGTAGGTCGGAGGCATTTGAAGGAAAGCAGCTTTGAAGTTGGGGGCCATTATGTTAATGGCATTACTCGATTTCTGGAAGCAATCCTGATTAAATATTCATTGGCTTTGATTATACTGAAATTAGGGCTAAAGCGTGAAGTCAAATCGAGGGGAATAATGGCAGTGTAAATAATGCATGGCCTCTAAATTGAAAACACCAGCTTGTGCAGCCAGGGCAGCCCCACCCTGCCTGTCTATACCATTTGTTTAGAAGGTGATTAGTCTGATGCCAGCATTTCGTAGCAGCTGGGAGACTGGAATTGGAAAAGATTCCCAGTGTTTCCTGTATCTCTGGGAACGTGGGAGAATTAGCACAGACAGCTTATCGCACGGGATTTTCTCTAGGTCAGGAACCCGGAAGTGTAGAGTGTTAGTGACATGCCACCATAGAGTTCTGTTGTCTGCAAGTGATATAGCGTCCTGCCTTCTTCTAAATCTTTGGTGGTATAATTATTGAATGGAGACACTTGAATGGGGTGGAGAAGAGCTGCAGCCACAGAGAGGCAAGAATAACCAGATGACATGTGTTCAGATTAACAAGCCATAGAGCCAGGACGATCTGCTGATGGCTATGAAGCTGTGTGTATAAGATGGTGTTGTGAGGTCCAAACAAGGGTCAAAGAAGTTTCTAAAGAAACCAATAGATGACATCTTTATCATCATGTTCTCCATTGGGCTCCTAATGCCAGTTTACACAGAGTGTAAACTGGTGGATGTTGGTTGAATGGGCAATGCAAGATGATGCTGGGAAAGGAGAAAGTGAAAGGAAAGACCATTTCAAGTAGACGGAACCACCTCCCATCAGCAACCCTCAACCCTCTACTATGTAAAGTGCCAGTGAGACAGGAGTTATCTCCTGGAAGTCATGATGGACCAGGAGCTAGTTATATAGAGTATTATACTCCACCAACAGGATGAGTAGCAGTGCTCACCTCTACAGCTGGGTCATGGGGCAGGCATGGGGCACGCAAATTCTTCACTGACTTGGTCTGTGATGTGCTAAAAAATGACCCTTCTCAATAATGATTATCCCAGTCTCTATCAGTTCTCTCTGTCAGACCCATAAAGGCCAGCAGGCATGGCAGAACGTCCATGATCCTTCCATGGGACTCCTCCTGCTGCTCTCAGTTCTTTCTCAATTTTCCTTATTAAAGTTACATCTGCCCTGCACACTACTGTTCATGTTTCTCAGTCTTCTTGGACATGAGACAAGGAACTTGAAAGTAACCGACTCAAGGTGGGTTTGGTGACTGGTGATTGTCTAGCACCCCTAGTGAAGCTCACCAAGAACTAAGAAGGGTTCCATAACTCTCCAAAGCCCACAACACCAGAACTCCATGGATCTTCTCAGTGAGCTTCTCTGGCAGTTTTAAGAGAAAGGTCTGGTGACTGACCAACTTTACAATCAAGGAAAAGGACACTTGAAAGGAATTAGTTTGTACATACAACCGGTTAAAGAGCATACACTACACATGTCTAGTAAGAGATGGCTTTGTGGGTTACTATTGGAGTCCAGTCCTGCCTCTAGCCTTCTCTGCTTCCTGACTGATGTCATAATGAACCAGCTCCCACACTCCCACTGCTAAGCTGCCTCCGCTGCCATGCCATCCCCTCTACAGTGGACTGTACAGCTTCAAACTATGAGTCAAAATAATCCCTTCCTCCCTGCTACTTCCTGGTATTTTATTACAAAGATGAGAAAAATAATTAATACATGCATCTAACCTTTGTGTATCCCTGGATCAGATGAGCTGCTAGGAAGATTAAGCAGAAGAATTAGAGAAGCCAAGAGCTACAAACACGTGAAGGAATGGGTGCATTGATATCTCTGCTGGGTTATGTTAGGTAGTGTGAACCCTGAAGCTACCTGGCCTTGGTTCACCCTTTCATCAGCTCTGCGACCACAGACAAATTAATGAGCGTTCATACCTATCAGGGCTACAGGGATGATATAAGCCAGTGGAGGTAAGGCCTTCAACAGTCCTGGCTTGCAGGAAATACATCAAGAGCATCAGCTGTTACTCAGAATTTGGAGGACTTCCTGGCAAGAGTGCTACAATCCTCCCTAGCCTCTTTCCCTGCATGCAAAGCAAGGAGGGATAGAGAAAAGGAGGGAGCAAATCCAAGGGGTAGTCACTAACCTGTGTCTGATGCCTACCTGTGCCGAGCACTGTAATAGACACCAGCACATTTTACAGCTCAGATAACTCCTTGAGGCTTTTGGGTCACTTACATAGTAACTATAGCTCAAATCTTGACCTGCCTAGTGTTAGTGTCATGGGTACAGCTGTCTCTGGGATACATTTCTCCCTGGGGAGAGAGTGATGGTTGTGTTGCTAAACAGTGTTTGTTCCCCTTATGGTTCCATGGGTGGGTGGCCTGCCCACGCTGCCTTTCCCAGACTTCTCCTGTCTACTGTGATGCTCTCCATGTGGGTGACTTGACAGACAACCATGCAACGCCTTTCCAACTCCCTCAGCGTTACCTGAACGTCCCAGTGGGAGGCTGGAATGGCAGACTTCCAAGCTTCACAGCATGCCACCCCATATTGGCTCTGGAGTTCTGCCAGAGCCTCTTGAAGCTCATCATTAATTGGACTGGCCTGGATTTTGCTTTCTTCTTTCTGAAGTCTCCCATCTTTCTGTGACTGCAGCTGTGCTCTAGTACTAGGAATTTGGTACTGGGTGTCTCAGCTCCTTCCTGTCGCATTCCCTATTCCTCTTCTCTTTTCTCTCAGGCTTTCACTAAGAAGGCAATAGCAACTTGGCTAGAAAATTCTTTATTTGATCCATCTTTGAGCTCCTCATTTCTTGGTTATTTCATACATATATACATATACATACATATACATACACATACATATACATGATGTATTCTGTCTAATCTTACCCCCAGTGCACTCTTATCTCCTTCTCACCCCTGTCAATGCTCCCTACCCCCATTGCTTTTCCACATCCTATCTTTCTGTCTTTGTTTTATGGCCCATCAGAGTCATCTTTGTGACCATGATCTTGGAACTACAGTAGAACCCGGTGGGCTCACCAGTGATTATACAACTGAAGGCAATGACTGCCTCTCCTCTAGAATCCACAACCACTGGTAGTTTAGCAAGGAGTAGGGCCCCATGAGCTTCTTCCCATCCATGATTAACTGTGGGCATACCCAGAACTTCTCCCTGTGTTCCAGTTCTTATGTTCTTTCTGGCCCCCTCTCTGGGATATCCGAGATAGGACTTGAGCACACCATGGGATCTACATGGTAGGCCCAGCTCTTGCCAGTAGCAAACTTCCCTGGCCCAAGCCTCAGTCTCTAGACCCTTTTAATGTTGAAGCCACTGTCACTATGGTTAGCATCTTTAGCCTTCCTCCTTCTCAACATCTTCTATGGGCTATCCTCCTCTTTCTTTTGCTCCATTGGCCTCTATGTATGTCTCCCCCAGTGTCCCTTACCTCAATTGTCCTTTCCATGACCTTCCTGCACTGTCTCTTGCCCTCCTGCACTGATCCTGTTATCCCTGTGACTTCACTCTCCACACATGACAACTAAGACAAGTGGGAGCACTCCATGTATAAATACATCTATAGCCTGCTAGTTACAGATGGACAAAAAGCCACCCATCGTTCTGGAAGAATCTCCTAGGTGACCTAGTGCTAATACTCTCAGAATGGCCTTAAAGTTAAAGCCGGGCACCAACAATGGAGGCTGCTGAATTGAGCGTACACATTATGTGGCTAGAGGAAGTTAAAAAGAACAGGAAGATTATTCTGCTATGGTGAAGCAATCAGCTTGATACTTTAGAGGCCGTGCTTACCAGAGGAGCATGCTTGTAAGACCCCACCCTATATCAGAACTCCACAGGTTCTATATCTTAATAGAAAAAGCTAGATCTGCCTATCTTTTATTCCCTTCTTCCTCCCTCTTCCCCTTCTTTCTCTCCTGCCCAACCATCCTTCTATTCATTAAGGTGTTTTTGGTTAACATGTGCTACATGCAAGACACAGTGTTCTGTACTAAAAGATGGTGATCCAGAGGTATGCATCCAATTCAGCAGACTCTTATGTGCTCTGCTAGACACTAGTCCAAATATAGTTAAACAAGACAATGAACACAGAGGGTGAATCTAGAGAGGGAGGCGGAGTGTGATCTTACTTCAGTAAAGAAGTTAACCCTCTTTAGGTGTGCAAAAGTCTGATGAGGGGAAGAGAACCGTATGCCTAACGATGGGGAGACATCCAGCTAAGACTTCAAGGATGAAGAGATATGGTCTGGATTACAAGCTGTGTGACCACCCCTTTCTGAACCTCAGTTTTGTCATCTGTAGAATGGAAATGGCAATATCTATGTCACAAAGATTTTGAGAAGATTCAACAAAGCAAGAATTGGTCAATCTCACTGTCCCTCAAGTTCCTCATCTCTCAAATGGAGACATAACAGCACGCCATGATCAGCGATTCTGAGATGACATACTGAATGGCAGGGCATGAGGAGTCCAAAGGCCATTGCATCACAAACATAGCTGTGACAATCGCCTTCATGGCCCAGAGGATGAGGCAGGAAGTCAAGACATATTGCTCTCATTTCATGGGAAGAAGACTTAGTTGTGTATTATTTTGATATCAGGTTTTTTATTCCCTGCTGCACCTCCCCTTCCTATGAGTTCCCTGAATACCAAATCTTGACCTTGGTACTTGAGATGTCATCTCGGTGGCTAGGCCTGTCTGTCCCTCCAATTATCTATCTTATTTTTAGATCTTATTTCAAAAAATAGAGACAGGAGTAGACTCAGAGAGGTAAAATGACTTTCCAAAGGTTGAATAGCCAGTAATACAGGGGAGTAGTAGATTACCACTACCTACGGCCTATGGTATGCCATTTGGATGCAGCTGGTAAACATGGCTGGGTTTGGAGTCAGAATTGCTGCTGGAATGTCACAGACCAAAGACTCTGATACGTTTTTCTTCTTTTTTGTTTAAAGAATGGAAAACTGAGATCCAGAGCGGGAGTTGCAGTTACACATGTGACATGGCAGAAGCATCTTTTTAAAGCTTTCAGGACTCTAGCATTTACAGCAGAAACCAGAACCAAAGACATCTCTCTTTTGTCTGTATCTTTCAGCTCCTCTCCTCACTCCTCTCTCCTCCACTCCATTCGCTTCCCTTTTCTTTTCCTCTGCTCTCTTCTCTTTCTCTATGTTTTTGGGGGTGATGGAAAAAAATGTTTCTCATACTTACAAATCAATGATGTCATGTAAAAAATCATCTCTAATATTTCTTGCAAAATGGAGGCAGCATTAGTAATGCTGTAGCCTCTGCCCCTCACTTGCCAGCTATACCCATCTGTGTGCTTAGCCTGCTGCAGCAGGCATTTGCCTCCACTTCCCACTGGTCACTAGACCTTTTCACAGGAGGCAGGACTGGACCTGAGTCCTCACTGCTGGGGCTTTTTACCACAGCAGGCACCCATGCACAGACTCCCAGGAGGAGGCAGTCTGAGTAGATTATGCTCTGGGAGTAGATATCCTGCAGTCTGGATGAAATAAGTTTTCTCAGCTCCTCTCTCTCCTGTCAGCTGATTCATTTCCAAAATCCTCTTTGGATTGGCCCTCTTGAAAGAGCAGTTTCTGTACCTGATTCACTCAGGACTAGCCTTCAGGCCATCATCTTCAGCTACTCCTTGAATTTTGCCTTATATGGCATTAGGCAGAAGTGGTGCTGAAGTCAAGGTTCTTGTCTCCTCCCTCTCCAGCACCAGTGACACCCAAACAAGCAGGCTCCTAATTGACTGTGTATTATCAGTCACTTTTAGTATGAACTACAGTTGAAATAAACCTTTGTGTAAAAGCCAAGGCAGGGCAGGTTTCAACTACATCCCAAGTCAGACCGAAGACAGGTGAGTAGCTAGCTCTGACAGTGGGACCGATCTTCTTCTCTCCTTGTTTGGCAAACTTGTTCTTGACCACTGTCCAATCACACTAAGAACTGCAGTGACCCGATCAGTCCAGGCTAGACACAACCCAGGAGTCTTAACTATGGTCACATAGGAGTGACAGCTCTTCGGCAGGAGAAGGAAAATTCCCCCACGTATCCTAATCCTTTTAAGGTGTGGAAACCAGACCCCTAGAACTACTTACCCATTGTCTCTAGGCTGCTGGCTTCTGAGTGGCCAGAGAAAGGAGTTTTGCTATTTTCCTGAGGGCATTTGGGGGGTTGTTAGAAGGCTGTTGACTACCTCCCATTTATATTTTCAAAACCTACAGGCTGCCTTGAAAGCAGAGGGACCAGTTAGTGCATCTTCCCCATCCACCCTCTCTACTCAGCAAAGTAGAAAGTGGCTACATTCTGTGTGTTTTAACAAACCAACTGTTGACCAATGCATAATCACAGAGCTAGTGCTCCATGGCTTCTCACTAAGTTCCAATGTCACCTCTGAACAGAGTCCAAGTCTTGACAACTGGGTGTTAGTGGAGATAGGGGACACAGAGTTAGGAAGGTCCCCAAGCACAGCAAGCCCATCTCTCTATCAAGACCCCCAGCCTTGCACCCAGCATCTTCTGGATAGAAGTTGTTGAAAAGAAATCTTCAGGGCACTCTTTTTAGTATACTTTGTAGTATACAAAAGCTCTCTCTTTTATTCTGATTCTGAGGCACAGGAACAGCACGGAGAAGCCAGAGGCCAAGTGTCATTTAGAATGAGACTGTATGGACCACACATTGGGGAGCTAGAGGCTGTTCCCCACTAGCAAAGGTTTCAATGTCCAGGTTCTCTCCATGAGGATTTTAGAAGACCTCAGCGTTAGCATCAGGATGAGATTCTGACACAAGAGAAGCCTAGCTTCTTTCCATAGCTGGAATGAACCCACTGGCACCTGCCCTCCCATGAACCACTGGCTGCTGGTGGGGAAATTCGTTGAATTGAACAAGTTCACAGAATCACTTGGAACTTGGTGAGTGAATACAAAGCATTAGTATCATCCCCCATCACACCTGCCACTCTCTTTGTTTCACAGACAGGAAGCTGAAGTTGAGTGTTGCATCTAAGTTTAGACAGAAGGGGCATCCCTAGAGCCTAGACCCAGCCTGTGTCTAAGCCCATTGTTCTCAGTGTTCTGCACTTCTCAGCTTTCCAGCATCCTTTAAGGACACACCCAGCTTTGCCTGGATGCTGGGGCTATTCTCATCTGCTCCTGATTCATGCCTTCTCTAATCTCATCTGTTACCTCGATGCTTGCAGGCAGTTTTTTGAATTCGAGACAAAAAAAGGTTGTGGTTCACATTTCTTAGGTGATAAAACAGGGGTTCAATGTGGGTACAGAGCTAGCTGAATTTGCAAAGCTACACAGTAAGAGGATAACACAAACCAGACATTTAGTACAATATCAGGCATGCTGTTAGTCTAGCAGTTCCCTGGGACAGCTCATGAGACACAAAGCCATCTTCTTTTATGAAAATTACATAAGAGCTGGAGAAAGAGCCCAGTAGCAGGGCCTTCACCTCTGCTTCTCTGGATTAGTTTGTTCAGGTTCAACAACGACAACAACAACAGCAACAGCAACATACTCTGTCCAAGGGGCTGAAACAGCAGAAATCTATGGTCTCCTAGTTCTAGAGGCTGGCAACCCCAGGTCAAGAGTGTTGGTGGGCTGTTGCCTCTGAAACATCTATCTTCAGACAGAAGACAGCCGTGCTGACCAGTCTTTGCATTATGTTTCCTCCAAGTACCTGTACCCTAATCATCTCTTCCTAAAGGATTCCTGGGTTAGACCCATCCTAGTGACCTCATTTCACCAACTTCGTTAAAGGCTCCAGCTATAGTCAAGTGATGTATTCGTTACTTTTCTGTTACTGTGATTGTTATGGTGTATCGTCGAATGCAGACTTTATTCACAGTCTGCCAGACTCTGTCCCAAACAGATTTGTGGAAAGTACCCTCTTCCTTCAACCTCCACTTGGTTTCTTTTTAAGAGCAAAAAACCTGCAATTGAGACATATATAGAAAGGCAGCTCTGGACATTTGCAGCAACCAAGTGTTGTTTACAGAAGCTGAGAGATAGCAGTTAAATGGTCAGGCAGTTAACATTCACTTTAGCTCAGACTCACATTGTATGGGAACTTACAGATGGTCCAGAGACTAGTTTTACCCAAGATAGTTTTAGCACTTTTAGTATTCTTCGGAATATGTTCATGAGATGGCATAACTATAATTCAGTAGCCTACTACATGACCAAAAGCAACTTGGGGAGAAAAGGGTTTACTTCAGGGAATGGCTTGTAGTCCTTCGTCCAGGGAAGTCAAGGCAGCAATTTGGAGGCACAAACTTATGCAGAGGCCATAAAAGAATGCTGCTTATTGGCTTGCTCCTCGTTGCTCGCTCAGTCTGTGTTCCTAGAGCTCTCAGGGCCACCAGCCCAGGTCAATGACAAAAAGAAATAAAAAGGAAAGCCATGACTGCTCCTAGGTATGGTGAAGGAGAGGGTTTATTGTAGATAAAAGGGAGAGCATAAACAGAGGCACTTAGAAGGTTCCAGAGTGAACATGAGCCTGAGCTAGACCATGTGAGAAGAGGCAGGAGAGAAGGAAGAGGGGAGAAGCAGTAGAGTAAATGGTAGATGAGAAGGGCCATGTAACAAGGACGTGTAAGGAGGGGCAACTGCAGCAAAGAGCTGTCCAGGCCCCAGGCTGAATATGTTTAGGGTGAGGGCTGTATTATGCCAGCCACACCCTGTAACAGGTAGGGACTGAGTGACCCTGGGAGAACCTGGTGACCAGGTCTGCTTTAATATGTTAAAGAGGCACCTCAGCCTTTTGTGCTGGGTTTGAGACCTAACACCAGGGATGGTAGTTACCTATAGTGAACTGGGCCCTCCCACATCAATCATCAATCAATAAAATGCACCACATGCTTTCCCAGAGGCCAATCTGGTGGGGATATTTTCTCAATTGAGGATCTCTCTTCCCAAATGACCCTAGATTGTGTCAAGCCAACATAAAACTCACCAGTACAGGTAACGTAGTCTATGGCCCCTGTCTCACCCAGTCTCCTGACCAGCCGTCTATTCCTCCTTCCGAGGCTATCTTCTCTTGGCAGCCTTTTGAAGGCTGTAGGAGGGAGGGAGGTAGTTGAGGATAGCTCTTCAAGTCCTACTCAGCACTAGGCTCACTCTAGGTTGATCCTAGCCTTCTGAGACCACCAAGGGTTGATCCAGCCCTTCTGAGGCTGGGAGAGAGCCGCAGGAGAAATGGAAGTCTGGAAGACTAGCTTGCTACATCAAGGGCTCCAGGAGTTGCCTCCATACTGGCTTTTCTTGATGGAGCTTACCCAGGGGCGTCTATGTCCTGGCATCCAGTGTTTACGGTGGATCCTGGAACACAAAAGCACTAGATACAGAGAGGTGACAGAGCCTACTCCTCAGAGATTCCCCCTTGTAGGCCAGAACACTTGGAGACTGATGCCACTATCTGTGAGCCAATACTTAACAGGAAGAGAGGTTTCTGGATATTCTTCAGTAACTGGTTGTGAGGACAGCACCCTGCACGCACTTCCAAAGAGCATTCATTCCCACTGAATGCCAGGCTGTCTGCTCAGAGAATCCACCTATCTCACTTCTTCCCCCAGGGTAGCATGTCCCTGTGGGATTCCTGGCCCAGCTACACAGATAAGAAAACAGAAGAGTAAGGGAGTAGCTTGTCAAAGCCACACCTTATTCCAGGTGCTCCAGCAAGGACAGCACTGGTTGCAGATAAAGCCAGAGGTTGCCACATCCTTATCCTAAGAAGTACCTGGGGCACCAGTTTCAAAATTACAGAGGCCTAAGTTTTTTCCTTCAGAGTCTGACTCCATGGGTCTAGAGTGGGGCCCAAGAATCTGCTGTCAATGGGCATGCCAGGAGGTTGTATGCAAGTGTGGGAGTCGCTGGCTGACCCCAGGTCTTACTGTCCCACACAGAATGGAGGCATCTGTCCAGCAAGCATTCTTGCCTTTCTCCCCAGTTGGTTACTATCGTGATTGCCCCTTCTTCCCTGAACAAGGTCCTTGTCATTCATAAGTCTCCACATCAGTGTTTTGGAGCCTGGCTACCCAAATTCCAGCACACCCTGGCTAGTTCCTGCCCTAAATGCCTTTCCTTCTTTGCTTTGCCACAAGGAAACTGTCATTCTTTCAGCCTGCATTGAAAATTCCATTTTTTCTAAGTTCCTGGGGGCTCAGCTGGCACCTCAGGGACAGAGCGGGTGGGTGATGGTGTTGAGAGCTGTTTTGCTTTATGTTCTTTCAGGCAAGGTCAGCTTCTGGCACTTATTTTTTTCTAATCATCTGGGATTGCTCTTATCTGTGGACCTACACAGTTTTGCCCAGAAAAGAAAAACAAACAACCGAGCTACATCCTGAGCCCTGCTCAGTTTGCAAGGTAGCACCATCTTCCCAATCTCTTTGCAGGCCCTGGCCTCGCACTGCACGTTAATTAGAAATCCAGAGCTTGCAACAAGGGAAGTGACTTTGTGTTTCAATTTAATTTGTTCTCATTTTTTTGACAGGGTCAAAGTTCCTCTTCCCAGTCTGAGTCTGAAAGCAAATTAGAGCTGTGTCATTTTTATATTGATGTGCCCAGGCTGAGACCTTTAGAAAACATTTTCTTCTGGGAATTGATCTGGTTGGTAATGCTTTCTCAAAATTCCATCTAGCAAACGTGGGCTGCAGTGTTGCAATCATTACAGTGTGCTGATGTGCCGAGGACTGTGCTAGGTGTCAAGGATTGACAAGAAGGGGTAGACCTCAGTTCCCATACTTGAGGAGATCACAAAGGCATAGGAGAGGCACAGTCCACAGAGAGATACAATGGCACAGTTCTCTAAGCCAGGATACACAGACTTTCTAGCTGGAAAGAACAGGGAGGGCATACTGAAGGAAAAACTAATGCCCTGGGCTTTGCATGCTACAAGTAGCCCACACCTGGCCTGCACAACACATAGTGTATTCACCACTACTGTATCCTCAGGACATCTCTCGAGCAAGGAGCAGAGAGCTTGGTATTGAATCTCGGGGATCAGCTCCTGGCTCATTTTAACTCTCTGATTACTCTATGAGATGAGGGGTGACTGAGCCTCCAGAGAGTGGTTGTAACCACTGCAAGTGGAGGGACTTGCTCACACTGATGAATGCAAAGACATGTGGGTGGGAGGGGGAGGCAAGAACAACAGAGCAGGTCCACAGCTTCGGACATCCAATGAGATTGCCTCCACCTTGGCCTGGTATACTAAGCAATCCCTACCAACCTCTACCTGTATAGCCAGCTTCACCCCAACACCCCAAAGATCTCAGATAATGCCAGGCATAATTTTGCCCCTCAGTTAGTGGTGTAAGAGCTTGGATTTTATTCTAGGCTTGACTGACTCCAAGGCCATGGGTCTTAACCTTATTTAGTGGCCACAACGACTACTGTCTGAGCACCGATCCTCTGAGTATCCTGTAATCTCTCTGCTCAGGAGCCTTCTCTGAGACACCCAACCTGATACCTGATGATGGGCCAAGCATCTCCTTCCTTCTTTTCTTCCTTCCTTCCTTCCTTCCTTCCTTCCTTCCTCTTGGCACTCTTACTGACTATACACATACATATCCCCTACTAGACTGGGAAGTCTGGAGGTTAACAGCAGAGCTTCTACAGAAGCCAAGGGATCACCCCATGTTCAATTAGCTCTCATGTCGAAAGATTCTCTCTAACAGTAACAGGTAGAGACTGTCTGTAAGTGGGTTAACAAGCCTTAATGCTGGCTGTTTTAAAATATTAATGATTTCTAGAATTGAAAATGCAAATAGCTGCCTGGTACTCCTACATTTGCCTTAAAGAGAAGGACTTTGAAAGGACACTTCAGAGGAATGTGTGGGTGGAGAATGTGGGCTTGCTGAAGATGGGTAGCAAGTGGACATTCACATCTCGTGGCTGCCACATTAGCTCCATTCAGAAGGAAGTCTCCACCTCCTACCTGCAAGAGGTAGTTGCTGGAGAGGCAGACATACTCTAAGTGATTTCAGTCTTCCAGGGCCAGCTCATCCTGCAGGAGGGTGTAATTGAGGTTATAGCCTTGTGGCTTGGAGACATTCTTACCTGCTCCGGGATGTCCAGCATGGTATCTGCCATCAGCCCCATACTGTCTTTACTTAACTCTCTATCTATGGACTTTTCTCCGCCCTCACATCTAAAGAACAAACCTGCTTTCAGCAGTCACAATGCCACCTGGTGTCTGGTTGGCAAGTTGCCAGAGATCAGGACTATGATTGTCATTTTGCCACCTGAAGTGCTTAGAGCCAGTACATGGCAGGTACCAGGAGTGGAAATGGAGTGGAAGAGATTTTTTTTTTTTCCTGATTGGTGATGCTCTTCTCATCTCAATCCCTGGAGCAAAGGGATGCGATCTGCTGGGGCAATTTGACCCTTGTGTAACTCCCAGCCTGCCTTACCACTGTCAGATGTGTGACAGACTCAAGTAAGCACTGAAGATGAAGGCGAGTGAGTGTCATCAGGAAATGCTGGGCAGGAGTGAAGGGAACAAGGAATGAGTTAAAGCAGGTCCCATGGCTGTGGCTAACTAGTGTGGTCACCTGACAAGCAACAAGTCCCTAGGTGCTGGATATATGGAGCAGACCTGGCTATTCTGGTACTACCAGGCTGCCCTGTTCTAACACAGACAGACCAGGTCCCTCAGAACTTCTGACATAGCAGCACCCTTGATGCCACCTGATAACCTGCTTTGATTGTGTGTGTTCAAAGGATCAGCTAAGTCCTAGGGGCCCAGGCTCTCCTGGTAGCTTTACTGTTTCCACTATGCTTACACACTAGCACTCAAAAGGTCAGCTTTGATACTTCTTTCTAGAATTGAGAGGGATCTGCCACACCAATGACTTGAACAGATGGGAGGGGATCTTCTAATATCTAGGAGTGAATATGTGTCTGGATTGTGGCTATTACCATCCCCCCACCCCTGTCTCTTTGCTATGACTGAGTGTGACATTCCAAGGACACAGGTCTGAGGAGAGGGCAAGATGGAAGGAAAAGATTGCAGGATTTGGGTCAGGCTTCCTGGTTCCCACCCTGGCACAGCTGTTTGCCAGCTGTGTAGCCTGGGGTCCATTACTCAGGCTAACCTGATGGCAGGATGGAATGGGAACTTCATTTCTCTGAACCAACTTTTTTCTCAGACTGGCTTGTCATGTGTGCCTGGAACACGGCAGGAGCTGAGCTACAATACCCCCTCCCCCAGGCTGGTTCCTCAGCCTAGCATGCATGTGTTTTGTGCTCAGAGCAAATGCGTTAATCCTCTTCCGTTGTACAATACCTTTCCCCATGGCCTCCTGCATGTGGCTTACATTCCTGCTTTAAACCCAATAGGTCTGCTCAGTTTGTGAGTGCCCTGGGAAAGCAGCACCATTATCGAAGTATCGTTTTTCCTGTTTCTAGGAAGGGACAAAGGTGGGAAATTGTCTGCGTGATGAATGCGTGAATTTTTGTCCACTCATCCTTATGCTCTTCCCTATTCTAACCAATCTGGCCACTTCTGAGGTCTTCCGGGTCGGGCTGTAACAACTGGAAGGGACTGAGGGGCCAACTTGCTCTATGTTTTTCATTAAAGATGATGAAACCAGACCTAGTACCCAGCTTTAGGTAGCAGTTGATGTGGTTCTTTATGGTGACTGAACACTGGAAGACTCATTTTCTTGAGTCCCTTCCCCCAGTCATAGTACATATAAATGATCAGTATTTTTGTGTGTGTGCGTGTGTGTGTGTGCGTGTGCGTGTGTGTGTGTGCATGTGTGATAGCCTTATGGGTATCAGTATTTATGTGTGTGTGCATGTGTGTGTGTGTGTGTGCGCGTGTGCGTGTGTGTGTGTGTGTGTGTGTGTGTGCATGTGTGATAGCCTTATGGGTATCAGTATTTTTTTTGTGTGTGTGTGTGTGTGTGCGTGTGTGTGTGCATGTGTGATAGCCTTATGGGTATCAGTATTTACGTGTGTGTGTGTGTGTGTGTGTGTGCATGTGTGATAGCCTTATGGGTATCAGTATTTTTGTGTGTGCGTGTGCGTGTGTGTGCACGGGCGTGCTGTTCAGGTATTGTCCATGTCTGGACAAGCATGGATCACAAGGGTCAGAATTCACTGTTGGGTGTGTTCCTCTGGTGCTCTCAGCCTTACTTTCTGAGGCAATCTGTCACGGAACCTGGAGTTCACCACTGGCTGGCCTGGCTGGCCAGGGAGTTCCTTACCAAACCCATTTATCTCCCTAGCCTCCTAAACAGCAATGACTTTCACAAAGTTTCCAGGATTGAAATCAGAATATAGAAAGTGTTTCTTGTCAATACACTACCCTAGTATATCTAGAGAGAAAAACGTCCTTTAGCTGGCCACAGGAGACGATTTCGAATGCAAGGACTGGCTATCATGGGGCAGGTCCCAAGCTAAGTACCACCTTTGCAGTCCCGGGTCATCTGAAAGCATACCATCAACGGTATTTTATTCAGCAGACCATGTAGAAGATATACTTGTATGCCAGACATTGTGCTAAGAGCTTTGCAAACACTAACTCATTGGCTCTTTGGAGTATCACTCTAAGTCTCTACTGTGATCCCATTTCCAGATGAGAAAACTGAGGCACATATAGGAAGTAGTGAGTCCCTGTTTGTAACCAATCTCTAAATCACCTCTCTAGTTCTCAGCTAACATTTGTGGTACCTGACAGCACCTTGGGGGACTTTGGAACCCTAAATGGAAGTGTCAACAGAAGATGCTGGGTGAGGTGGAAGACTGCCTTCCTGAAGCATGCATGGCTTAGGTAGCCCTCTTTGCCTCACCTTTGGTCAAACTGCATTCAGCAATTTCCATAAGCTATAGAGCCTCATGTACCTTATGTACCCTACGTGCTCTTATGTACCCTAGGTGTTTGTAGCCTCACCTAGAATTTGCATAAAGAGCCCATGGTTATTTTAGGATCTCCATCCCTGAAGCACATAGTACCACTCCATAAAAACACCTCTGGAAAACAGTTGCAGTAAATTAAGTTTTTGTATTTTATTTTATTCCAGGAAAACTGTACACAATGCAACTTGTGAAGCCATTAAGACTATAGGGCACATAATTTTCTAATATGGCTTAACATGGGTTATTTCTTAGGCAGGCTGTAGACATAGCAACTATGTAGATGTAGAGGTGAATGTAAGTGACTGAGTTTTTATTTGTACCCCACACCTGCTACCCTTTCCTTACACAGACCTGGGATAATCAAAAGATCTGGTCTGAAATGAACGAAGTTCAGTGGGCTGCATGATAACCGGATTGACTGCCTGTCTGTACAACAGATACTCTTCTTTTACCTAAGTCTTAGCTAAGCCCGTGTTTGATAGCAGAGCTCTGGATGCATGCTATGGTTTCTGCTGTGTTCTGCAGAATTTGAGCTATGAACCCAGTAGTAACACCAAGACCCAGAATTCAGGGAACAGGATGAAAATGTTCAAGATCCAGTGACAACTTGGTTGCCTTCTAAAAGATATCATATACTTGACCACATGACTTGGAGGAACTGAGCTGGATCTGACTCCAAAACCTCCTCCCCAAGGACTGACTTTAATAAACTGGAAGGTGCTATGCAAGCTACCAAGGAGGAGGGCATTAATAGTCCTACTTACCTGTGACACCTATGAGCTATAACATGATTAGCATGTTAAGATATCCCTAAAGGTGCAGCAATGGCACTAATATCTTGACAGTAACCAATAGCTGTCTAACTAGACATAGGGCCCACTCAGCATTAGGGAAACCATGGTAATGTAAATGCAGACAATGACCCGTAGTCCCAGACCTCAGAGGAGAACCTACTACTGTCATTTTCCTAACCCAACATAATCCCTAACTGCATTCTAAACCCTTTCCTTAAGCCTCCATGTAAGTGTGCAATCACTCATCAACATGGCAACCACTGCATAAAAAACAACCAGTCAAAATGTAGAGAACAACTGAGTGGGGTTGCCTAGCCCCAACTGACATGTCCGTGACAGGACTCCTATACCTTGGGCTCAGGGAACATTGGAAGAGGAGGCAGAAGGATTGTAAGAACTACAAGAGTAGGAAGTATGCAGCAAGATGGTGTCTTCTAGAAATGACCAGGAAGCTACACCTGTGAAATACCAAAAATAAAGTGGTTTAAGTAAGACCCCAATAATGACACCACCAGTTAATATGCTAATGGGGAGAATCTCACAGGGCCCTATCCATAGATGAAGATCTATAGACAATTAAAAACTGTTGAGAGAGAGAGAGCTAGGTGAGCACTCTAAATGCTCATGCAATCTCAGGTTAATAATACACATATGACTAAATGGACTGAGTAGCCTGTGCTTATATACATGTGTGTCAGTAATAAGTGAATTTGGTAGAGGGGAGCATGGGAGAAGTTGGAGGGAGGGGAGGGAGTGGGAAATGATAGAACTATATTTTAGTTAAAAGTTAGAGGCAGTGGCAAGTTCCCGATTTAACATAAAAGTCACTTTACTAGGAGACCTTAGTCAAGTCACTTGCCTCTTGGAATCTTGCTGTCAATTAGACGTCACTCAGCTCTACTCATCACCTATGACATTGTGTGATATCAGGCAGCATCCTTAGCACCTGGGATCCTTACAGCAGTAGAAACATCTTTCCTGGAACCCAAAGTTATTACCACAGGGAGAGTTGGTATTGAGTGTAGCTGATTGCTTCTTAATCAACTCCCACTGCTGTGCATTAGAAACGTGATTTAGGTTTGCTACATGCCAGGTGGTTTCTTGTGCAACGTTCATATCATACCGACATGGCCCTTTTGTTTTGGCCACACTGAAGCAGCTGCTCAGCATAGCTATTTTGATACAGGGGCATTTTGACACAGCTGAGAAAACAAACCATTACAATGTTGGCTTTAAAAAAAAAAAATCATTAACAAATAATATGCCAAGGAGACATTTCAGGCCAGCTCTTCTTATCCTAGCAAGATCTCCCCCATCTCTCTCTGGTGCAGGGGCTCAGTAGGGAGAGAAGGGAGGGACCAGACCTTCTCTAGGGCAGGCTGTAGGTCAGGGTTGGGAATGAGGCAGGCAAGGACAGTGACTGGCAAGATGAAGGACAGTGACATCAGCCATGCAGTGAGTGTGAGGGTGTGTTTCACAGTACCTGGTAATTTTCAAAAACAAATTTTACATTTCAATGTAGTCATTTCAAAACTTTCCCATCAAAACAATGGTGTCAAAATGCCCTTCTCTGTCTCAGACAAAGGAAATGAACACCAGAAGATGAAGGAGAAAACTCAGAGTCACCAAAGGAGAAAGGGGTGGGGGTGGGGAGCAAACGACTATTCTCCTGCCAGAAATTGCTGCAACAGGGATTGCTGAGGAGCAAAGGGAGTCTGGGGCTCAGTGATAGATGGCATAGAGGCAACATTCCTAGGATGGGAATGTTTGGGAGCTCAAGAAATGCCTGCTGACAGCCACGGTTCATTGAGGGTTTACCATGAGACAAGCACTGGTTTTGTTTTTTGTTTGTTTGGCTTGGTTTTTATGGTTTTTTGATTTTTTTGTTTGTTTGTTAGTTTGGTTTTTTGGGTTTTGGTTGGTTGGTTGGTTGGTTTTTTTGGTTTTTTGGTTTTTTGGTGTTTTAGCCCATTTAGCATTCACAGCACACAATACCATCCATATTACTACCACTACCCTTGTCTTACTGGAGGAGAGACTGAGGTGTCCAGAAGACGCTCTCTTACAGTTTTCATATGATTGGGGAATGACTGAGCCACATTGGATATCAGACATGGCTATGCTGAAGCTTTGCTTTTATCCCCTCCAACCATACATTTGCCTCCTTAGAGTTAACAGAGAGCCTAGGGCCAGGGAAAAACTCAGAGTACACCACTCATAGGACTTTCTAGGGCCTGGCTCCTATCAGCTTACATATCCTCTGGTGATTTGCTCTCTCTCCAGCCATTAATATGGAGTCAGCATGTGCATATGGCAGCGCTGTTTTATACGTGGGTTCACAGTGGCTAAAAAGGCACCCCCCCCCCACTAATACAGCTAATGTTCTTAATGGAACCACGAAGAATAGAGAAGAGAAAGAAGCACGAGTGGGAGGTGACCAGGAGACCATGGCATGGGGAAAGAGAGAAGCCTGGTTAGCCCCCGTTTATTCAAAGCTAGACCCCACCCAACACTCACAATTGCTGGCCAGCCAGAACATTGGGAATGGATTGCAGGAGGCAGGAGAGTCTTACAAACTGCTGTAGTATATGGGGAGGGGACCAGGAAGTGTCAGGGGCAGGAGAAACAGAAACAACTCCGGAGTGAGCAAAACAGTGCTCTTGACCTGGAAAGTCAGGGGCACAGGGGGCTGGATTTTTAGCAATCTTCCCACTTCTGTCTATTCTGGACCTTTGCCTTTCTGACCACTGCGAGTCTCTCTGTCTACAGTCTGCTCATCCACCTCCTGTGCTGTATGTACAAAGCATAGGCTGGTTCATTTTCTCAGAACCCAGAACAATTCAGTTTCCCTGGCTCCTCTGAAGATGTTGTGTTGAGAGAGGAAAAAAATGATACTCTTTAATAGAAATACTTTTCCTTCATTAAATGAACTCTCCAAAGCCCAGTAGCATTTTCTTGTGCTTATATAAAGATGCCAGTGGGGATTTGAGATCGAAAGTAGTATTTTTATACAAGTCAATGAGGATCTCAATAGGACAGAAAGAAAGAACACTCCTCAAATCTAACTTCCTCCAGCATGAGGCAGGCAGATCTGCTCCAGCAGGGATCGTGTTACTTCTTGCTCTCTTCTAAACTTCTCTGCTTGGGGAAATTATATTAGCAGTGTCTTTCCAAGGCTGTAAACCACTGAACTTGAATTTCCAGTTGCACTTCCATTCTTGTCACTTTTTAAATCAAAATTCAAAGATTTGTAGAAGTGTGAGTGAGGAGTAGATGCATGTGTGTGCCTGCACACGTGAGGTCCAGAATGATGTCTCTTTTAGCATAGCTGGAGAATGAACTTTTCTCTGTCAATAAATAGGTTTCAATAAATAGGTCTTCAGAGATTGACAGGAAGAGTCAAACCTGATTCCAACGCTGAGCTGGGGAGATAGCTTGGTGGATAAAATGCTTTCTCTACCAGTGTGAAGATGTGCCTTTGAATCTGCAGAACCCATGTAAAGGCTGGATGGATATGGCGATAGCCTATAAGTCTAGCACCATTGGAGGTAGAGATAATAGATTCCCTGAGCAAGCTGGCCATGTAGACGAGCTTCCGGTTCAGTAAGAGACCCTGCCTCAATAAATTCAGTGGAGAGCAATGGAGGAAGACACACACTCTCGCATGCATACACACACACACACACACACACACACACACACACACACACAGAGAGAGAGAGAGAGAGAGAGAGAGAGAGAGAGAAGGGCACACATACACAAGGCACATACATATGCACACGTACATGTGAACACAGGTAAATGCATGCCACACACATATACATAGGGAAAAAAAATCCTAAAGCTAACTCTTGCTACCTGAGTTTTCCTGGGCAATGGGCAATGTGTTTAACCTCGAAGTGCAGTTCCTAGGCGCCCAAGAAGACTTGGACCACAGAGGGTATGATGTGCTTGACAACACAGCACCGCTCCAAACCTGCTGTTCCCCTTTTCCTTTCACCTCACTATCAACTGTCATCACAGTTCCTTGGCTTCATTATTAACACAGAGTATCTCCAGCTCCAAAATCAACCTCTTAAGAAGACAATTGTCTTATGTCATGCTGAGAAGCTGACCATCCTTCCCCTTCTCAGCTGAAACTTCAGTCATGTGACTTACTTGGTAGATGGAATCAGCTGAATGAAGGCATATGGAGAGTTCTGCTGGATCTGCACACCAAGCTAGGGAACAGACCTTTCTAAACACTTCCACGATGCCAGGTCCTTGGGGGTGGGAGGTGGGATGGGGACAACTGTAAGACTGAGGCAGTGAGACACTCTTATGGTAAGAGCATCAGGACTGAATGTATATTCTTTGACTAAAGGTTGCTTTGATCACGAGATGACCTTAGGCTCTGCAGTCTGGTGAGGGTAGGTACCCCTTTTCTTCCTTTTCATTTAAGGGACAGGGGCTCTCACCTCTCCTGCAGGGCTGATGACAGCAGTGCCCAGCAGCTAGCTGATGCTTAGGAATGGCATCTACTCCTAAAACCTCGAAAGAAACTATTCCCTCCTGTGCCTCAGAGCACCTAAGTAGCTGTCCCATCCTCCCACATTGCTGAGAAAGCAAGAGAGGGCTCTTACTGTGACTAACAGGCGGCTGAACTCTCGCCTTTCACTGTGGAAAAATCCATTACCTAGAAGTCATTCATCAAAGCCTACTGTTTAGCTACTTTAATTTACATATTTATCAAGTTTCATTAGAACACATTGTCTTCCACTTTCATCCTTGCTCTCACATCCCCTGGCCCTCTTTTCCCTGGGAAACTGTTTTCTTTGCCCCTGTTGCTAAAGGGTACACAGTGTGATTCAATTTGCATTTATAAATAAACCTGCAACTGGTTCTGGCCAGGAATTCCCTCAGGCCTGGGGTGATAGCCCCCCAAGGCTGAGCACTGGGTGCTGACAAGTCACTCAGCCAAAAGACAGGACTAGTTCTACAACTATCTAAAGTGTTATTTATTGAGTCCCTACTGTGTACCAGGTGCTGAGCATACCCACCGTGAAGAAAACAGGCAAAGTCCTGACTGTCTTGTCATGGATTGCCTACTGACTCCAGTCTTCACATTTGTAAGACAAGGCAGCTGGATCAAGTGGTCTGCTTGCCAGGCATCAGATTTGAACACTTAGTAGGCAACAGGTTTCGTGCATAGACCTGATGGGCCATTTCATTTCATTCTTACAAGGTTCTTATGAAGTCAAGACTCATAATATCTCAGGTTTCAGGTGAGGAAATAAAAGACTGCAGAGTTCAAGGTCATGTAAGTGCACACAGCCTGACTCAAATTGATCTCTCTTGTTCTCTAGTGCAAGTTCATCACCCCAGAGCTAGGCATGAACACCCTTACCTGGTAGTTGAGCTCCATAATGATAGGAACAGTATCTAAGGTCTTTCTATGTCCTCGAGGACCAACTCAAGGTCTGATCTGTGGTCAGCATGTGCTAAATTTAACAGTAAAAGAAGGACCATGACCCTCAGCTTCATGTCTTTGAGGGTCTCAGCTCTGCCTGATCTGCCCAGACACCTTGGCTAAAAGGTTGTTGTGACCCATGGTGTGTGTGTGTTATGCAGGCCCTCAGTCCTCAGAGTACTGGTGGCTGACAGCTCATAGCTGAGACTCTCCTTGGAACAAGTGCTCAACCTCCACCAAGGTTCTGCCCCTGCCACATGGGACATCCCTTAGTATAGAACACAGAATTAGCTCTCTTGTCTCTCTCTTGTCTCTTCAATTGGGAATTGCCCTTCAGCGTAGAACTCCCAAGGCATTGCTTAAAGTCACTACTATGTCAGTTCAATCTGTGTAGTCCATATAATGTTACTTGTATGTGTTGTTCAAATGGCCATTTGGCATTGGATAACCAATTAGTGTGCTCTTCCTTGGGGAAGACTATTTCCTCTTGAATAATGCATTTTTATAAGGGATTGGTTCTCAACCAGGTCCAGTTTTGCCTCCAAGGAAACATGGGGCATTCAGTGATAATATTGGAGGATATATTTTATCATCACTGGTTAGGGAGAGGAGAGGGTATGGATGGATGCTGCTAACAGCCCAGCTCAGTGCCCCATAGCAGAATTATATAAAGATAACTGTATTCCTGAGGATCCCCATCCTGTGCTTGTCACTCAATGAATAGCACCTGCTATTATGGGCAACATTACTCAAAAAGGGACATGAAGCCACTTATTTGAGGCTTGTCTTGTGACCTAGATATTACTCTCATTTTACACTTGGAAGAATTAGGGTTCACAAGAGGGAATTTGTCCAAAGACTCAGAGTGCAGGGAAGCTTGGTGTTCCACTTGACCCAGGAATGATGTCTTGTCCCCTCTCCCTCATCCGGCTCTTCTGCAGAAATCAGTTTCTAGGCAGCACAGCTGAGCTACCCCTGAGTGTCTTGGATCAAATAGAGTCACATGGTTACCCAGATGTATTTACTGTCTTGCCACTTCCTCCAAGAAAGCTGGATGCATGCCTCCACACCTACATTTTCTCATAGAACCACATAGAAACAATTCTGCACTTTGATCATATTCTTACTGTGATTCTCTGCTCCTCTTCTATTTTCATTGTCACCAACAATGATATTTTCACCTTACCTTCAGCCTGACATGTATTATGCTGATAAAATCAGATAAAATACAACATTAACCATTAACACCGAGGAAAACAGAGCCAAGTCCCCTGTGAGCTGAGCTTTCCTCTTTTCCTTCTCAGAGCAGGTGCATCCAAATTGAGTCTTGAAGGCTGAGTAGGAGGAACCCAGACAGACGTGACAGAGGCTGGCATTCAAGACAGGGAAGAAAACATGTGCCCAGGGTGGATGTGTGAGAAAGAATGCCATGAGTGGAAGACTGCCAGGGCTAACTGAGGCCAGAGCCTGTGGGACAGGATGGTCAGGAGTGTGGCCATTATGTGCCAGAGATGAAAGTCAGACCAATGAAGCTGGTCTTGGGCTGAAGACAGCAGAAAAGGCTTGATGAAGTCTTAAGCAGTGGAAGTGGCGTGTTTCGGTGGGCATTATAGAAGGCCGGCATTGAAGTCAGGCTGCAGGATGGACTGGCAAGGCTTATGCTAGCACGACTTAAAACAACAAGCATTCATTCTCTCTTGGTCTCTGTGGGTCAACCATGTGGGGACATTTAGTGAGTCATTCTGGCTGGGGGTCTCTCCTGAGATTGCAGGGAGGTTTTAGTCAAGGCTACAGTCACCTGAGACTAAAATATCCTTCCAAAGGCACTCGAATATAAGGTCCTCTTGGCTATTCTCACCATGTGATTCTCTCTATGGACTACTGAGTGTTTTTGTGACACCACATCTGGTTTCCCCAGAAGTGAGTGGATCAAGAGTAAGCAAGCATACCCAATACCATGGTCCTTTATTATTTCTTTATAGTGTTCCATTTTTCTCCATTAATTTGTTTATTTATTCACTTTATAGCCTGATCAGAGCCCCCTCCTTTCTGTCCTCCAAGGCCCACCTTTACACCCCCTCCCTTTTTCTGAAGAGAAGGTAGACCCTGATTTATACCCACCCACCCTGGCACATCAAGTCACACCAGGACTAAGAGCATCCTCTTCCACCAAGGACAGACAAGGCAGCCCGGCTATGGGAAAGGGAATCAAAGACCCACAACAGTGTCAGAGACAGTCCCCTGTTCCAGTTATTAGGGAACCCACATGAAGACCAAGCCGCACATCTGCTACATATGTGTAAGGGGCCTAGGCCCAGCCCATGCATACTTGTTGGTTAGTGGTTCAGTCTCTGTGAGTCCCATAACCCCAAGTTAGTTTGCTCTGTAAGGTCTTATTGTATCCTTGACCATCCAGCTCCCTCATTCCTTCCTCCCACTCTTCTACAAGACTCCCCAAGCTCTACTGGTTGTTTGGCTGTGGGTTTCTGCATTTGTTTCCAACAGCTTCTGGATGAAGTCTCTCAGAAGAGTTAAGCTAGGCTCCTGTCTGCAAGAATAGCAAAATATCATTAATGGTGTCAGGGGTTGGCTCCCTCTCGTGGAATAGGTCTCAAGTTGGGTTATTATTGCTTGGCCATTCCCTCAAACTCTGCTACATCTTTATCCCTCTAATTCTTGTAGACAGTACAAATTTTGGTTCTGAGGTTTTGTGGGTGGGTTGGTGTCCCCATCCCTCCACTGGAAGTCTGGCCTGGCCAGATGAGATCACCTCTTCAGGTCTCATACTCTGTTCTTCCTCACCGCCAGGGCATATGAATTCCTCTTGGCAGACAAAATGCAGGATGCTAGAATGCACTTTTCCTCATAGCTGCCATTGGGTGCTGATCTTGCAGGAAGTACTGATACACTGCTCGGGGGGTGGGAAAATGTAGCCACATTTTAAGATGGAGACCTTAGCCAGGGTGAGAAACAACTCAGGCTGGGGCCAAAGCTGGGGTTCCCTAACTCCCAGGTGTTCAGTCACCACTGAAAACCACATAGAGTCAGGAACAGGGGACCCAACAGGCCTGGGAGGATGAACCTGGAACTGAAGGACATCTAGACCCCGCTGGAATTCATAAGGAGTCAGGAATGGAGGGGTCTAGGTAACAAAGGCTTCCCCCAACAGCGGTTCTTCATATGAGAGACAGTCCTTGCTTCCAAACTATTTATTGATTGTTCATCAGGGAGAATAGGTGCATACCACTTCCTCAGGGTGGACCAGAGATTAAATACCTTTTGTAGGAAGGAATGTCCAGGAAGAGAAGGTTATCGGTTAAACTCTCAAGGCCCATCTAGATACCTCATTAGCATGGAGAACTCTTGTGTTTTGTGTTATGTGACCACTAGTCAGATTCTTTATGTGGGGAGCTGTAGTCACCTGTTCCAGACCAGGAATCTGGTTGGGGGTAGGCAAATGCCTAAGGTCCTCATGTATGAGGTGCCAGGGTTTCTGAACCCACTCAACCTTACCAAGTTTTCTGTCACAGTGCCTCACAAAGTCTCAGCTAGGGTCACCCCACAGATTCTCAATAGCTCAGCTGGTGTTCCATTTTTAGATACAACTGTCTCAGCCTAGTGTGTACTGAAGCTAAAAGCCACATCTTGCAAATGAAAATTAACAAAGAATTGATTGGGCCTGGGCATGGTGGCACACATCTATAACCCTGCATTTGGGAGGCCAAGGCAGGAGAACAGGAAATTTGAGACCACTGGACTATATAGAGAGTTCTAAGCCAGCTTTGGTCTATACCACGATACTCTCTTGAAAGATCTGAAGCCAAGGCAATAACAACAAATCAATGGTCATAATAATGAAATCAACCCAAGTATGATATTTGATCTTCAAGAGTCAACCCAATGTAGTAGTTAAGAACATAATGAGAGATTCATAAATACCTCAGGTCTAATACTGGCTCCCACATTTACAAGTTTAGTCAAGACAATGTTTCTAGATCTTGATTTCCTAACAAATGAGAAAGGGATGAAATAATAAAATAATAGGAAGATGCTCCATTGGATGACTGTGATAATCAAATGTGATTAGGCATGTAAAATATTTGACATAGAACAGATATCCATTAAGTGTTACCTAACTGCTATCAGAATGGAATTGTGTTAATGTCCTTCATAGGATAGCATGGAGATTAAGAACACAGTTTTTTCCTGAAGTGGGATTCTGGCTCTGCCCCTTAGTCATTAACTATAAAGACAAGGCTAGGCCACTAAATCTTTTGGGCTTTATTTTTCTGTAAAGTGAAACAAATAATAGCTAGTCCTTGGTCACCAGATGGGTGTTCAATTTTATGAATAAGGGTTTGGGGGTAATATGGGCTACAATGACAAGCCCTTCCTCTGTGTCTTTGTGTCTCTCTGTGTCTCTGTGTCTCTGTCTCTCTCTCTTTCTCTCTCTCTCTGCACAGGGATGTGTGCTCATGTGTACACATGCTTGCATATGCGCACATGCACACATGAGTTAGGGGTGTGGTACAAAACACGCTGTGTTCTTGTGTCCTTGGACATGATGGCCTCCTTGAGGTCTCTGTTTTTACCACCCCCTGTGGATTGTTCTTGTTCTCATTGTTTGCATTCTGTTCCATCTTGGCTTTGTTCAAGACACATCCTTCTTCATCTCTGCTGCCTCAACCAAGAATATGTTTAATTGTCTTTGCATACAGGAGTCTGGGGACTTGGTGACAGGAGGGATGAGGACTGTCCCATGTCACACCACCTCAGAGTTGCTACATTACCTTAAATTGATTTTGCAAATGAAAGCTAAAAGCTAAGCAAAGGCGACCCATCCATTTTGCCTAAAGATGATTATAATGCTCTTTTATGGTCTCCTAAATGACAAAGCAATTTGTTACCTGCCTGCATCAACATTTGCTTATATTAGTGCCAGAGAGGCTTGATTTTTATTAGCCCCACGTTATCATTTTATGAAGTCACAGGGGCTCAGTAAAATTAGTGTGCAAATAGAATGCCTGTTTTGTTTTTCCCTGTGGTCAGCAGAAATGTAGAATGCAATTGAGTTGATACTGGGTCAGGGGAGGCATCTATTAAGTTAGCCTTCACTGAGGGCCTCAGTAATGTTATTCATCATTTCTGGACTGTTGGGATAGATGGGGTCAGTATTAGGTAACAATTTCAAAAAGCATTTGGGGTAGGGAATTAAAAATTTTAAGTGAAAAAGCAATATAAATACTAAGACAGTAGTTCAATTTCTATCAGCAATAAAAAATGAAACCGAAGTCTCTTGTGTACATTGTAGATGGAAATGCAGCAGATGCAGTGCTGTATAATGTTAGTGTATCCAGAAGGCAGACAGGGTAGAAAAAGGACTCGGGCTCAAAGATGAGGCTTAAATGCTAGCTGTCTGACCTTGAGCGTGACCATGCCTTCTGTGGGCCACAGACCTCTTACCTGTAAAACAGCATGAACACACCTATTCTCACAAGAGCACCATGAAGGTTTAAATGAAATAACAGGTGTCTAAACGTATTTATATTTACAAATATAAATGTTTATACAGCTATTTTCATTTATTAATTTAGCAATCAGTTCCTGGATACCCATTCCAAAAAGGCTCCTGAGAAAGATATTAGATATTTATCAGTAGAAATTATCTTCTCCCTGTAGTAGCTTATACTCCATTCAGGAAATGTACAAGTGTTTAACTCTTCTTTGAGAATATAAATGTATTTTCTCTCCTCAAAGGTACCCAGCATGGATGATAAGTTCTCACGTACAATAGTCTAATATGTTTCTGCTGGCATCCAGAGAATGAAAGCCCCATGTGCTTGCTGATTACTTCAATGGACCAAACAAACCACAAGTCTTTAGGACAAATTTTTTATTTGTTTATTTTTTGTTTTGTTTTGTTTTGTTTTGAGATAGGGTTGCTCTATGTACCCTGGCTGTCCTGGAACTCACTACATAGATCAGGCTGAATTTGAACTCATAGAGATCCATGCTTCTGTTTTCTGAGTGCTGCGGTTAAAGGTGTACACCACCATACCCAGCTTTAGGACAATAGAGATTTTTGTTTTTCAGTTTTGTTTTTATATTATTTTTTATGTGTATAGGTGTTTTACCTGCTGTCTGTCTGTGCAACCTATGCATGTAGTGCTTGCAGAGGCTTCAAGAGGGCATAAGATCCTCTAGAATTAGTTACAACTAGTTATGTGCCAACATATGGATGCTAGAACTGAGCCCAGATCCTGCTCTTAACTGATGAGCCATCTCTTTGCCTGCAAGAGTCAGTACTTTTATTTCTCATGTCTGACATTAGTGTACCTGTCGTGTTGATGAACCACATTAAAAACTACCTATTGCCAGCATTTTAAGAGAATGCCTGTTGATTATTTATGTGCCCTCTCCCCATATGTGTGTTTATGTGTTTATATATCTATATCTATATCTATATATCACCTTTTTATAATGGTTGAACTTTATTATACAGGCTAAAATTTCTGTAGCAGCAGAAAGATATTGCAGTCTAATTCAGGTCTTATATTTCTACACAGTATATACATTGCTGAGTGTCTGAATTTTCTTAAGAGTTGAGCTCTATGTGTCAAGCAGTTAAGTTTCTTTCCCTCAGTTTCATTCTTTTCTGATGGTCTTACAGCCTTGGTAGGATCTGTCTAGAGTAATTCAGTCCTACCACTAAGCCTTTTTGAGTTCTCACTCTTTCTGCATAATCAAAAAGAACGTGTTCTTTGGAGTCAGAAGCTCAAACAATTCCTTATTGTTTCATGCGAACTAGGAGGCAAAGCAGAGAGAGTTTGAGTCTGGGGCCCTAACATTTGAAAACACATCCTAAAAAAACCAATTTGCCTCCTCTAGGCCTTACCGGCTCAAGGGTCTCCCATCTTCCAGTGGCAGCATAGGCCTGGGGCTAAATCTTCAACACACTCTATCTCCAAACTATAACTTGAAGCTTTACCCTATGTAAGCGCTAAGTTTGGGATCTAAGAAAGACTCAAGAGGGCTCCTTATAGATTTCTGGAACTCTTTCTCTCTACTGGAATTCTCTGAGCCTCTCCGCAACAGCTACCTACTAACGTTGCATCTCAGTGAGACTTCCATGGTATGCTCAGGATATCACACCCGGTCTTCATTGTGTGATAGACCATCAGAAAAAGGTAGGGCAACCATGAGGCACGCCTTATTTGTTCCCTTTCCTCACGGGGATTCTGGTACTGCCTCTAGTCTCTTATTCAACAACTAAAAGTGGTTGTTCTGTATATTTTATTTAGTATTTAGATTTGTTTTTTTTTTCTCATGCTAGGAGTCAAACCCAAGGCCTTACATGTACTAGACTATTAAACTATACCTAAAGACCTGATTTTCTAGGTGTTCAGCGTAAAAGGAATCTGATCCCTGTTACTTCTTTACCACCAAAACAAAAGCCTGAAATCTAATTTCATCTGATATCACCTATTAACTATATGACCTTGAACAAATTACATAACTTCAAAGAACTTCAATCTCTGGCTCTATAACAGGAGCATGAACCACTCATTGCTCTAAAGATTATAAATATGTATAAAATATATCTGGCACAAAGGGAGTTAATTAAATGGCAGATGCTACTATTATTATTATAAATAGCTACCTTTTAATTTCATTATTTACTAGATGTTTGCTTAGTACTATGCAGTTTGTAGCCTTTTTTCATTATCACAACCAAATTAAGCAGATATAATTCTTCTCATGTAGAGTTAAGAACACCGAAACTCAGAAAGATATACAACTGCCTAGAGGCAAGTCTGTGGCCTTAGGATTCAGCATCACTGATGGCTTTCTCAGATGGTTGTAAATATTACATATTAATGTAATATTCTAAGTTACACCAAGAAAAAGGAGTGTAGTCTTTTAATATTAAATAGATGGAGAGATAATTAGTCAACAATGGCTTGTCCTTAATGGTTCTAACCCAATGATTAAAACAAAGATAAAAATAAAGCATCCATCCAGCCTATTCCTCAGCTGCCTGCTTCCCACATACTGAAGTCTAGTCTCAGCTTGCTTTCCATGGTGACCTTCCACTTATTTCTTACAGAGAATCTCCGAGAAGGGTCAGAAAAGAAGGTGATATTCATCACAGGGCGAGTCCACCCAGGGGAAACACCATCTTCATTTGTGTGCCAAGGTAAGCTTGGGACCTCATGGATGTCCTGTACTGTGATGACCCTCAGTACAGTGAGGTTATAGGCAAAGTCTTTAACATAGCAGCTCACCTTGGTACTCAGGCTGACATCCACTCAGTTTTGATTTGGTAAATGCTTATTAGTGAGTGGCCCCATGGAAGAACAGATGAATGGATGGGTGGATAAGTGATCAAGAGGGGCTGAGGGAAATTCTCTCATTGTTCTGTATGAGCATCTACATCTCCCGAGCAATCGACAAGTCTGGCCCAAGCTAGATGTATATTGGGGTGCAAGGGTTATGAAATGGGGATATTGTCAATTCACTCACTTAATTCTGCCATTTACTTAATAATTCATTTAACGAAATCTTACAAAATACCTACTATAAGAGAGGAAGTGCACTTGACCTCAGACACCCAACAGTAAGAGAATTTCTCTGCTTTGGTGTATTCTGTTGTAATTGCATTTAAATTTATTGCCAAATACTTCATCTATAAAAGGTAGTTAATCAGGTATCATCACAAACATAGACATAGTCAATAAATAAGCTATAAATAACACAGTGAGCATCCGGTACCCAGCAGTTTAAGAAGCAGATACTTACCCACTCCTTTGCAGTTGCAGACATTATTACCCTCTCTTTTTCAATTCAGTTACCCATCCTCCCTCCCTTGCACAGATAATCATGACCTTGATGTTTTGTGGTTTGCCATTTTTATCCTTAAGTTTAATTGTATTCATAAGTATCCTTAAACAATGCATGTCTTAGTTTTTCCTGTTCTTGACCTTTGCACAAATGCCATCATTCTCTATCCACCAAGGCTTTCTTTCTACTTGATGTCAATGTGGGTGAGTAAGGCTCCACTTTGCATGCTTTTCCTCACTGTATTACATTTCATGTCTGTCTGTAACTCAATTTCCTTATCTATCCTGATGATGAGTAATTACGTTGTTTACAATATATAGTTCTTGAAAACAATGCTATTTCAAGTTTCTCAGTCTGTAATGTGTATGTGGACAAATATCTTATTCACATCACCAGTGTGCACATATAAATACTTGCCTAGGGTGAACAATACAGGCATACAATTGCTGTATCAGAGGCTATGTGCATCCTCAGTTTTACTGGGTTCCCCCAAATTTTTCTTAGGACTATTCAACTTCATGATGCCACCAGCCTTACTTTCTCACATTCTTGCCAATATTGTGTTCTTTTCCTCAAAGAACTGGGGATCAAACCTAGTGCCTTACATTTGCTAGGCAAACACTCTACCATCTAGCTTCAGCCCTAAACCTTTAAAAGAAAGGTTTAGTTTGAGACAGGACCTCCTTAAGTTTCTGGGACTGGCCTTGAACCTACTACATAGGCCAGCAAGGCTTCAAGCTTGTAATCCTTTAGTTTCAGTCTCCACAGTATCTTTGCTGCCACGCCCAGCTTCATTTGTACCTATCATGTAAAATAGTATGATATTGTACATGTACTAAATACTATTCTAAACATCGCATATATTTTGGTTGCAGTTTATTTTAATTATATTAATTTTCTGTGTCATAGAAACTAACATTAGCTATGTTTTGACATGATAAAACAGAAATTTGAGAAAATAATTTGTCTTGTTTCAATCTAAGATGAGCTGGTGGCTAGAGGGGGTTTGAGAAAGCTTCTGAAAGTTATACAGGTCAAGGGCAATGGGATGTGGTACAAGTATACAGAGACTTGGACTCAGACAACTCTGAGGTCAAATATTGGCTAGACTACCTCCTTGCAGCACTACGTGTCAATTCCCTTAAGGGTAAAACGAAGGCAACAGAACTATCCAGGATGGCATTAAGAAGCTGGCAGGAGATGAATGTAAACACAGCATCCAGTCTCATGCCTAGCACATAGCAGGCGCTTGACAGGTGCCACCTCCCCCCTCCCATGGGAACCCGAGAGAGAAGATGAAGTAGTAATCTGCTTTGCAAACTCTCAAGCACTGTGCATATAAATATGGATTTCGTTTTCCTGAGTGCATTCTCCCCATGTTGCTTAGGTACAATTGCCTTCCTTTCCTTTTCAGCTGATGAGACCGAGTCTCAGAGAGAGGATGTGACTGGCTCAGGGTCCAGCAGCTTGTCAAGTGGCATGGCTAGGCCCCAGTCACTTCGCCGTACTCTTTCACGTTCTTACTTTTGGCCCCCAGCACTGTCCTTGCAGTAACCTTTCCCGGGCTCTCCTGGGTCTACCTACCCCTTTACTTCAAACCATCTGTCAGTTACGAAACTTGGCAGCAGATCTGTTCCCCCAGCTGATGGAAGATAACTGCTTTGCCCTTGCTTGCAAAAAGGTGATGAGTCTTGCCATCAAGATCTTCATCTCTGGGAAAACAAACTCCCGGTGCCCACCATGTCTGTGAGCAGTATAGAAGGTCATCATCCCATTTTACAAAAAAAAAAAAAAAAAAAAGAACCTCAGGTGCTCCCCCTGTTTCCTGAACAGGAATCTTGAATGGTGACTGGTGCACTAAGTGCTAACCTGGAGGCATTCAGATACATATTTGCTTCTTGGTAGAATTTGTGAATGTCTGCTCACTACTTTGTCAAGAGAAGTTCCAGCCTCCCCGGTATGGTGTCCACAGCCCACCAGGGCCTGGCTCTTGCTAGACTCTCTGGTCTCATCCTTATAACAGTGCAGCCCCACACAGATTAGTCCTTGCCCCCACTACTTCCCTGCCTTGGAAGTCACATCTTGGACACTTTGCAAACACTTCCTGTCTTTTCCAGTCTAAGTGCCCACCATGGATCTCCATAGCATATGCCCCCCAGCCCTTGGCCTTCCGCTTACATTGGAGGTCTGAAAATTAGCATCGTCAATAAAAGACCTTTACTGCTCTGATCCACTATGTCTGCTGTGCACACGTCTTTCCCGTTTGAGCACGAGCTATTTAAGGCTTAACACTGGCTCTCCAATGGACACTTTCCACATGGGTAAAACCAGATTCTCCTGTTCATTATCCGAGCCTGTTGTGAGAAACAAAAGCTGTGTTGGCTCTGGGTTGATAAAACTGAGTTCAGAAAGTGCTCAAGATCACTCAGCCAGCAAGTAGCAAAGAGGGGTTTTGATCTTGGCTCTGGCCAGATGCCCTGCCTGACCCGCTCCCCTATTCCACTTGACGCTGATAAACGCTAGAAAGTCAGGTCTTGTACCTGGAAGAACACAGAACCCTGCCCACCCCACAGTTGGTGTACACTTCTCAGGCAGAGAAGCAGAGGATCTGAGAACTAGGGTAGCTTACTTGAGGTAACACCACCACTCCTTCATGACAATGGAATCCACCTCCATGTTTAACTTCCCGTCTTTCCCTACCTCATCATCTGTCCCTTGAGACATACAGCAATTCATCTTTTCTTGAAGCAGAACAAGGCAGGCACCATTACCCCGCTTTTCTGCCTACTTTGGGTTTGTATTCCATGGGGACAGTCTGAGTCAAGCCCCATAGGGCAGAGCTGAAGATTTATTATCTATAGTCAGAGTCTGAGGCTTAGTCCCTTTCCCCAGCCCACTTAGCTTTGGGGAAATGCAGGTCTGATGGCTGGAGGGATAGGGGCTGAGATCCTCTTTTCTTCTCCATTCACTGGCTGTGACCTTGAGCAGGAAACAGAGCTGAGAAGCCTGGTTGTCTCCATCTGGCTGGGAACATAGTTCTCACTGGCGAGCTGCTACTGCACCTGCTTCTGGGAGTATAGTGGAGCTTTGTCGTCACAGGTATCTGGAAGGGGTTGTGTGAAAGATGACAGAGTTGAGACTTTCTGAAGATTGTGTGGTTGAAGAAAACTGACTATGAGTCACTCTTCCATCACCCCATTTCATCTGTGGACCCTGTGAGCCCAGGCTCTCCTCATTCTGTAGTTAGAACAATTTGAGAGAACAAGGGTACTCCCATGCTGCCCTGTGGCAAGGTGTGAGAAGCCTTAGTAGGTCCCTTAGTAGACAGAGAGTTGGATCTCAGCATAGATACTTATTATACCATGACCTTGAGAATGTCACAGAACCTCCCCATACTTCTCCTTCTTTACCTCAAAGGGAAACAATAGGAATTTAGCCTCTTGGGGTAGATGTAAAGACTAGAGGAGCTAACAGCCACACCCATCTAGAACAGCCTCTGGAACATAGAGATAAGGAAATGCCAGCAGTGGGGTGGGTCAAGGGAGCATTAATGGACCACTTTGTAGGTCCCAGGCTCTCTGTGTAGAATCTGTTGCCTGGTTTTTCTACCCCTCACTATCAACCTGCCCTCAGTGGCTCCAGTGCTCTGTATCCTGCTCTGCCTTGCTATCCTGGGGAAGTCCTGACCTGAATCCTCTTCACCTGGATCCTCTACTGCAAGTTGGAAACTTGATCAGAATCAGTCCAAGACCTTGGTCTCTGACCCCTGGGCAAGGCAGTGCCTCTCTCTGAAACTCCCAGAGGTTGTTGACATTTTCTCAATTCAAAAAGAAATCTCCATATGAGGAGCTCTTAGTCCTCTTCAGACCCTTTTGTTGAATTGAGGAGCACATCTTTACAGAATGCTTCTGCCAGGAAGGCATGCCTCTCTGTGGAGGCCAGTAAGCATGACTGAGGTTTGGAATTAAACAGACCTGGGTTTGAGTCCTAATACTTCTGCCTGCCCATTAGGGTAACTTCATCAAGGCTTTGGCTCTCTGAACCTCTGTATCTTTACCTCAAAGTTGTAGATAATAACCTGTTTGAAATTCCCTCAGTGTGCACAGCTACTCTCCCTGTTTCCCAGAGAAGTGAGTGGACACACTGAACATCACCTAGAAAGTTAGTGGTGGAATGTTCTCCTTCCCGGCCTGGAACTTGCTGCTTCCTACCAAAATTCCCTCCAACTAAGGGGCAAGCTACTGCTTGTGTGTGTGTGTGTGTGTGTGTGTGTGTGTGTGTGTGTGTGTGTAAATGAAGAACTGGCCCGCTCAGGAAATCATCTTGTCAGGATTAGAAGTAATCTTAGGATTACTTTGTGTGGAAGAGAAGAGAAAGTAAGAGGGCTTGTGCGCGCGCACACACACACACACACACACACAGGCATGAGTGCATCTATGTGACTAGGTGTACAAGTACATACACAAGCTCTCATACCACCCTTTCAAAGCCACCAACTCCGCCAGTCATCAGGACCCAGCACAGCCTAAAATACCCCACTATATGTTCTTCTCTGGCTCTGCTTTCATCCCCACATCTGTTCCTCCTGATTCCTCTTCTTCTCTGTCTCTGGCCCAATTAGCCTTACATCACAAGAGAAATGGAGCTTTTCACTTTACATCTGTGATGTAGGCAGTGCCTAGCATGAAGGCAGAAGAATTAAATTCCATGAACCCCATGATTCCATAATTTGAGGACAATGAGTTTGGCTGATGGCAGTATGGGTTTAGCACAGTCAGGGAAGATCTGGAGTGGCCTCTGTTGTACATGTGGTACCCTGGGCCAGCAGATGCCTCTGCTGCCTTGCTGAGGGTCTGGGCTCTCCTCACTCCAGGATGCTGTCTCTGAGCAGAGAACAGAAACAATAAACCTCACACAGCACTCTCTGGAGGGAAACTAGGCCCACAGATGTAAATAATGCTCCAAAACACATGCAAGCAGTCATCTGGTTCTTTCTATCTTGGCATACCAGAAAAGGCACCAGTTTAAAGCCACTAGAACTAGGTCTAGATCTCATCTAGGTCTCTATATGTGGTGTCACACTCTCTGACTTTGTTTCCCTGTCTGTAAAATGGAGACAGAAGTATTGCAAATCAGTTAAAATACTGAGGGCACAGTAGTTACTGAGGGTCTGACTGCACTCATTTCACATTTGTCTATTAAGCACCATCACCATGCCAGACACCAAGGCCCTAAGAATTCAACAGAATGAGCAGACCAGTCCTTCCTCCCTGGACCATTCAGCCTAGAGGGAAGGCAGACAGACACAGCACAGGCAAGCCTTGATCCCACAAGGTCACAGACTCGGGAAAGATACTTTTTCTTATTGTTCTAGACTCAGTTTCTATTTTGAGGCCACATTCTTTTAGACCTGTGCCTTAATCTCAGTCATTTCCTGAAGGGTTGATTGATTGATTTGAGCAGAGTGCAGATGTGCTTGACAACAGTATCACCTCATCATTCATTGGCTGCATCCTCATGATGCTCTAGGCTTTGGTTTCTCCAGAGCCCTCGTTGGTCAGCAGTATATCAGATCCTGACTCCTCACTGCCAAGTGCTTTATATCTTTGAGCTCCCTCTTCACACATACCCCTCCTGGCTGCCTGATTCTCACCCACCATTATTCTTTCCCTCTGGTACACTGTAGCTAGGGTGCACTCCAAAGCCAAGAATTGACCTGTGTCTTCCCAGCGTTAAACCTTAACAGTGATTCTCCAATGATATCATGTATCTCATTCATATATATAATTGGGCTCCTTGCTTGCTTCTCCTGTTTGTCCCTTGCATTTCTCATCCCTTCCCACCACCTATACGTAAAACATTGGAAGCCATAACTAAAACAACACATGTACATGCTTGCTCTATGTCAGACACATGGTTTATATCAGCTCATAATCTTGTTAGTAACCCATAATAATTATTAGCCTGTCATTTTTCACTGCTGGGGAAACAGAGGAATGGAGAGAGTGAGGCCACACAGCAGATGAATGGCTCCTGAGGAGGACTCAAACCTGGAGAGTCCAGTTTTTAGAGAATCTCAATTTTTACCCCTGAAGTTAAGCCCCTGATGAAGAACTATGTGGTGTGAAAGAGGTCATCTTTTTTTTCTTGCCACCAAGCCTTGGTGTAAGCATTTCTTTACCTTCCTGGAGCCTTTCATCTTGCTCATTCATCTTGCTGGACTTTTCTCCAAGACCCCTTCTCACATACCTCCTCCAACCTTGGTGAGTCAAGAGCTTTGTGTAGGTTCTTATTACTCTATGAAACTCTCATTCAGGCCTTGGCTGGCCAGTAAGAATGGACTTGCATCTTCTCGTGCATGACTTCACTGCAAGAACACTGTATGCATCTTAGAATGCTCAGTTTGTTAAGTGAGTGGCTGTCAGTTCAACTAATCTCAGGGTTTGTAAGGGATGATCCACCAATAAGCATTTCTTTCTCCCTACTTCTTAAAGAATATTTAGTTTTATTATTTAAAATTCTAGGTACATGTGTGCATCTGTGTGGGTAGTGCATATGAGTGAAGGTGGCAATGGAAACCAGAGGCATCAAATGCCCCTACCTTTAGAATTGCCGGGAGGGTATGAGCCACCTGATGTGGGTGCTGGGAATCAAACTCACATCCTCTGCAAAGGCAATATGTGCTTTTAACTGCTGAGCCATCTCTCTAGCCCCATCCTGAGGCATTTCTTAAGCACCTACTGTGGGCCAAGTCCCGAGCTACACATTCTGGAAGAAATAAAGACAATGAAGATAAGGCTTGATTGAATATAAGACCGATCTGGAAAAGCCCATCCTGGCTAGCTAGATATTGGCAGCAGGCAAGAATCTCTGCACCTAACTTTAATTGTAGATCTTCAGCCACTTTCCTTCTCTTCCCCACATCCCCCAATCTTGATGATATCTGTTTAAAGGAAAGGACGTGGCAAAGTCATGGCTAAGACTGGTGCCATAGGGACTATTGGTCTCTCCCAGCAAGGCGGAGGCAATCCCTCCTCACTTGACAGATTAGGAAGCTTCCTTCCACTGAAATGAGAAAACTGTTCAGAGCAAGCTCTCAACACTTACAGCCAATAATCTGCTAAGATTCAAATATAAATCCCTAGGTCTTCTCTGCTCCTTGGATCCTTCTGCTTCCTCTGTTCATGTAGAGCTTTTGACTATGACCAGGCATAGCATTGCTTCTCCATTTCCTTTCTCCCACATTCCTTCTCACTGTGCTTCACTTCCTGCTACTCTACCTTCATGAGGTGGCCCTCTACCCAGAACCTCCTTAGCCCTTTTTTGTCTCATCAAACCTCTGGACAACTTAGCTTGGTCCTTTTCTAGAAGCCATTCTACCAATCCATAAACAGAGGGAGTGAAGGAGGGAGGAGGAGAAGGAGGAGGAGGAGAAGAACGAGGAGGAGGAGGGAGGAGAGAGAGAGAGAGAGAGAGAGAGAGAGAGAGAGAGAGAGATCTAATGACTCTTTCTGTTCTTATGTTAAGACCAGTTGGGGTCTGGGGATGTGGATCAGGCAGTACATTGTTTGCCTTGCAAGCACAAGGACATGCGTTTGATTCTTAGCACATGTGGAGTTGGTGAGTTGAGGGGATAGAAAGAAGGGTGGGTAAGAAGGGTTCTTGTTCAGTTGATTCTAACTTAGAGCTAAGAGATAAGTCTAAAATTTACCTTCTCATTGCTCCATGTCCACCTTGAAAAGTGAGCTCTGGATGGCCCTACTCTGTCTGGCTTTGTTTTCTCTCATTCTTTTATTAGGTGCCTAATTGGCAGCCCAATTAATCTGCTCATCTGTGAAGGAAGTGAGCACCTCCATTTCCAGAAGCCGTTCTCTAAGGCAACATAGCCCAGCCCTGAGCACCGGCTGGCTCCTTGATGGAGGGCTGCCCCGGGAGCCAGGGTCAATTAGCGGACAGATTAAGCAATTATTAGCTCCTAACAAGGGCACCTGGCATCATTACCCTGCCTGTTTATTGGCAAACTGCAACTCTAATATGAGGACCAACAAATAAATTAGGGCATCTGGTCCACTGCTGCATTAGTTGAGAAGTAAATGATGTCCAACAGGCCCTCAGCTGCCCATGGATTCTCAGCCTGGCATAATGAAAAGCCCAAGATGTCCCTTGCTGGTCACAGCAGCTTTGGAATGATCTCTGAAGCTATTTATCATTCCAAGAGCTAAGTGTCTACTGCAGGGCACATGGATTGTTCTTAGTTACCCTGCTGTCTTCCTCATGCCTGCCTGTCAAGACCTCTAAGGACCCAGTTTAGAGACTCCCTCTCATCCAGCATGAGATGTCTGCTCTACATTTGAGAGACTCCTGTCACTTTATGGCATTACACCAATTTCATGAAATGTCAGAGCAGTATCTTGACTATATGTTCAAGTCTCCAGTAAAGTAGACACATGAAACAGAGAGGGTGGGGCAGGGCTGAGAGCTGTTTACATTCCAACCTCTTTCCTATAGATGGATGCAGCCCATCACCAGAAGGAGAGATACTTCAGGAAGGCCCAACCATGTTTTATGTGATAAAGAGTTCCCTCCTGAGTTTGTTGCTGTTATCTAAGGCTCTCCAAGACCCAGCTCAAATGCTTGGAAATCCTCTTTGCTTGCTCTGCATGAAGTGTTTTTCCCTAGGAATCAATGCTGTACATCTTAAGCTACCTTCCCTTAGAACCAAAGATACATTTGTACAATCTCTTGGGAAACACCTAGACATATACCAATATATCCATAATCACACATAGACAGCTGACAAAAGACAAAAGTCACCAGCCCTCTTGTCAATTTTTTTTGGACTAAGAAAAATGTACCCCTCTTCCTTGAAGCAATTTGAGGCTAACCCAGGTATGTCTCTCTATCTAGGGATCATCGACTTCCTCATAAGTCAGCATCCAATTGCCCGTGTCCTACGAGAACACTTGGTCTTCAAGATTGCACCAATGCTCAACCCTGATGGAGTCTACCTGGGCAACTACAGGTGAGGGACTGGGGGATAATGTATGGAAGCAGGAAGTCAGAGGATGGAGGTATGGAAACAGGAAGGAACCAGGCAACAAACTTCTGAGAAAGAATTTCCTGACTAACCATTAGGGGAAATTTAAAAATTGGAGGAAATTTTACTCTACCTCCTGAGTGAAGTTAATGTCCTTGGCTATTTATAGACAACTACCCAAAGTCACTTGCTGGAGTTTTCTGAACAGGCGACTGGACTAAGAACTGAGAGAAGTAATATTAATTTTAGCACCTACTTCCTCCATGACCTTGAGGGACTCGCCTTTCCTCTCAGAAGCCCAATTTCTCTTGGTAAGACACTAATTTTCCAGCAGGATGGTTGTATCAGAAGGAATGATGGGAAGGAATGTGCTTTGCAGAATCTCGGAGGATGCTTATAATGCTCCCTGACATGTTCCTGTGTTTCTCCCTGGAGCTCATTAATGAAGGAGAACAGCAGCCGCATCACATGGGCAGAACTTCTCTTTGGATGGACATACCACCCGGCCATCCGCCCACTTGTGTGCCACGTCTTGAATCGATCTCCAGTCATAGAGCCCTGATTTGCAGACTAAAATCCTTCCACCCAGGGGATCGTTTGCCAAAGAACACTGAGTTCTTGGAGATAGGCAGTCTTATTACCCTTATTTCACAGCTGTGACAACTGACTTGCCCAAAGCCATATAGCCAGAGATAATTGACAGTCTAACTTCACTGCCCAAATGACACCACTTTAGTTTCCATGAGGTCCACAAACTTCAAGGCAAAAGCCAACTTCTCCAGCTTTGCATGTAAGACTTTCTGTGACCTAAAAACTGACTTTAGTCTGCCTCGATCTCTTCCCTCTCAGAGATATTCTGACTTCTCCCAGCACAGCCTGCTACCCCGGATGAGCATGCTGGCTCCTGCTTTGTAGAACCGTCTCCTCATTCACCTGCTAACTCTCTTGGCAACTCAGCTTATGTCCGTCTTCTAGAAACTATTTCCTCAACCCCCCCCCCCCCCCCAAAAAGAAGTAGCAACCCCCTTCTGGGTCCTCACCGGCCTGCCTATTGAAAAAGGAACAAGAAATCAATCAATCACGAAAATTCATTGCTACAGCTTTGGAGGGTGTTCATAAACCTCACTGGAGTCCAGGTCACCAGAACACAGGACAACCTTTGTGTCCTCACTGTCTAGCTCAGGCATTAGCAAATAATAGATGTTGAAGAAATGTTTGATGAACGTAAGTGAATGAAAGAACTGACTTTAGTGATGAAGAAAGGAAACAGATGGGACTTTCCTAAGGCCCTTGGCTGCACTGGAGTATAAGATCTCCCCACAACCAGGTAGGCTTATTTTACATAGGGCTGCTTTACTACTCCTAAAACCATGGAAATTAGGTCCAGAGGGGCTCTCTGGCACCCCTGTGTCTGAGAGAGACCCATGGGATGCATGTAGCCTTCATTAAAGTCAATTTTGCTTCTTCTCTTAATTGGCTGGAGTGATGGCTCATTAGCATCTGCAGGTTTTATGGCTTCTTGCAGGCCCAAGAGTAATCCCATTCTACCTTCCCCAGACAGAATGTGTGGTTAGTGAGAATAGGGGTGGAAAGACCATTTGATTTATGTTAACAATTCTGTTTAATTACAAGAGCTGCAGTGGTCAGAGAGAGGTCAACTCTGCCACCCTACATGCCTATTTATGTCATCATCTGCTGTCCAGGGAATGATTATCTAGAAATAGGTCCATGACCGTGGTCAACACGGCTCCTTTCTCTCTGCTTCATGTGGCCAGGGAGTAGGAGCGGGGATTAGATGCTTTCTATACATCTTCAAGCTCCAGATTTTGTGACTGAGGCCAGGAAGCTCCAACTCTCAGAAATGTTTTCATGGTGAAGTTTCAACTCCCAACATTCTC
>JADRCH010000114.1:4631149-4712818 GCA_019843965.1 Rhynchomys soricoides
AAAAAAGATCTGAGTACCAAAAGGAGTCTATCAATCATGAGCATCCATTTCTATAGCCTTGGAGTATAGGACAGACAATAATAAAGACTCAGAATTCATGGTTTCACAGTGCCTTTGAGGTCCCCCAGCCAGTTCCTCCCACACTCTCTCTACAGCAGTATGTCTTGAGTTCTGTGTAGCTTTCTAAGGTGTGTTGCAGGAAAGAGAATCAAATCTAGGAACTGCTGAACTAAGTGAAGTTAAACTCAGTTTTTACAGTCAGACTTTTCAGGAGGTTGCATATGGTCATGAACATGCACAGTCCCAAAAGAGAATTATAGACCTCAGTGTTTCTAAGCAATAAGTGCAGTGCTCCGTACGGGCCACCACCTGTGTTAGGTTTATGAAACATTTTGGTGACTGCCATCCTAAGAGGTCTGCTTGCTGACTCGATGGTCTGTCAAGCCCTCACACATTTCATTTAACCCCTGACAGCCCAGAGAGGAGGGCTCTATTAGGGTTTTTCTGCTTGCAAATATAAAAATCCACTCGAACTAGCTTAACAAAAGAGGGATGGTTGTGAATGGGGGAGGGAGGGAGGCAGGGCTGGCTGGCCCTTAGAACTCTAGAGCAATAAACAAAGCCAGATTTCACAGGAAACTGGTGAGATCACAAGGCATGGGTCAGAACACAGGCAGCCATGTCTGTTTCCCTCTCGCCCTTTGACTTGCGTTCTCTCACCCTCTCCCTCTGGATGTGCAGTGTCCAAGAGAAGCAAAAGGATCTGCCTCAGGTCTCTGGCCAGCAGTGGGCAGACATAGTTGAAGGGCTGACCTCCCTGCTGTCTATTCTGGGGCAGCAGCCAGGGCTGGACCTGGCTGACTCTGAGGCTCTAACAAGACAGGCTGCTCTGAGGCACCTCCTGGAGATGGAAAGGCAGATCACAAGCCACTTCCCTGCAGTGTGGAGGGACATAGGGTCTTCAGAGTTGTGAAGGGAGTGAGTAGCCTTCGGTGTTAATCAGGGGTGACATCAACTTCTGAGGCACTATCTGTGCGCTCCAGGACCTTGGGTAACTGACATGGCCTCATTCCCCCCTCCCTCCCTCCTTCTCTTTCTCCTCCTTCCTCCCTCTCTCCCACTCTTTCTCTCTCCTCATTTGTTAGTAGAAAACTTAAAGAGCTGTGTGGCCTTTGGGAGGTAATGCTCCGAAGGTGGCCTTCGGGAGGAAATGCACCGAGGGTGTAGTAGCTGGCACATTGTAAGTTCTAAACAAGAATCCATTCCTCCCTCTCTCCCTACTCTTTCCCTATTTTCTCTGCAGTGAGGAAGCATGTGATCCAATACAAGGAGAAAACAGTTGGTTTTCCCAGTTCTATTACCTTAGCCTATATATTTAATAACATATTACCTACACTATGATACCAATAGTCAAGTAGAGAAGGTTAATATAACCTGGGAGTGTACCTTAGTTGGTAAATTCATTGCCTAGCATTCACAAATCCCTGGGTTCAATGCCCATCACCACATAAAACCAGACATGATGCCATGTGCCTCTAATTCTAGCACTCAGAAGGTAGAGTCAGGAAAGTCAGAAATTCAAGGTTATCCTTGGCTATATATTGAGCTTGAGGGCAGCTTGGGCTATGGGGGGGGACAGAGAGAGAGAGAGAGAGAGAGAGAATATGAACACATACTCTACCTCAGAACATAAAGCAGCAGATGGTTGCTAGACTATTCTGGGAATATTCATTATGTTAAAGAGCAGCAGAGTCTACCAGCTAGATCACTGTGTATGGCTCCAGACTGTGGCTGTGCTAAGAGGATATGCAGCCTATATTAAAGTTTATATCACAATATGCAGCAACCACAGACTACCCCACAGCAGCTCTTACAGTTGTTAAACCAGATGATATGACAATGCACAACCTTTATTGTGTACGATGAAGACATGGGGCAAGTATGTACCTTGCTCACAATACTCTATTCCGCTTCCCCTCTCCCCCTGTGATGTTAGGTCTCCAGCTTATTCACAGGAAGGCCTTCTCAGTACCTGCAATAGATCGTGGGCTCTCCACTGCACACTTACATAGCACCTTGCATTGTCCTGACCTGATGTGTAATTATGTGTATATGTGACTTTCTAATGTTGTCTCCACCTTCCACACTGTAAACCTATTGTCAGGACTTCGTCTTGTTCCCTGTTAAGCCTGCCACAGTAGCTGACATAGAATGAGCCCTTTATCTCTATTTTCTGAATGAACAAATAAACTAAGCAGTGGCATGTAATGATTGTGCTACAACACAAAGCTAAAATCCGCAGAAGACAGGAACTGTGGCCAGAAGCTGTCAGCCTCCAACCCCAACTGTTTTCATCACATAGTGTTATGACATGAATGCTCTTCTGACTTAACAGGACGAGCTGCTGTTAGGACCGAACAGCTCCTGGATTCTTGGCACCACTTTGTTATCTCATAGAGCCCAGTACTTTTAAAGGCCTTTAAACACCACATTTGATCAGTACAACAATTTGAGAAAGTCAGCTTCTATTATATCCATTACAGAAAATGGGAGACTGAGCCTAAGAAGGTGGAGGGCTGCTGGCAAGGTTCCAGGCTTGCATCCAGGGTCTCTAGCCTCTAACTCTTTTACCAGCCTTTGGTGCAAACAGAACGTAAGCAGTTTTCTTCTTTAGTCTCCAGGGCTTGCTGTCTTTGGGCAACACAAATTTTACCCCAAGCCTCAATTTTCCCCAGCCTTCCTGGGGAACTAAATGTAGTAGAAGGCAGCCTTCATTACGCAGTAGGTGTGCTGGGGGGAGGCTGTACTGGGAAAGGCATGGCTACCTGATGGATGGACCTGGAGAACAGGGATGCCAACAGAACAAACCCCTCCCAAGAAGACAAATACCGTCTGAATCTACTTATATGAGGTAGTTCATGTAGTCACTCAAATCACAGAGACAGAAAGCACCATGTTGGTTGCCTGGGGCTCTGGGAAGGGGGAAGAAGAAGTTACTGTGTACAGGTTAACAGGTCTAGAGTTCAGCAGCGATGGGTGATAGGGCTGATAGCAACACATCATGGGTATTTAATGTCATTGGACTACATGCTTACCGTGATTAATATGGGAAACTTTATGTTACATTGTACTTTGCCACATTAAAAACAAACAGCATGACTATCGATTTTGCAATACGGATGTTTTCAAAGAGTTCTAAGAGTACCTGGCAACTCGTGCCTTGAGGGATGGATATTGTAATTTCCAGCATTGTAGAGCCAAGTTGCTGAGAGCAGCTGTCAGAGCATTGAGGTTGGGGGACCTTGGCAGATCTGCTTAGAATCAGTAAGCAATTATCAATGAGTTGCAGAAAACAAGGTTTTCCATGCAGACTGAGGGACCTGCCCACTCTCTTTGCCACCCCCTCCATTCTCATAGCTTCCTCTACAGGGAAGGCAGCCCTACCTGCCCCTACACCCTGCTGTATTTCCTGAGCATTGGTAATACATTTCCTCTGAAAAAGGGACCTTCCATCTCCATATGACAATATGAAATTCTGTGTTGGGTTTGCATTTCTTAATTAGGTGTTTGTCATTGTGTATTCCATAAAGCCGCATATAAGTAAACAGTCATAGACCTCGGAATAAATTTATTGGTTTTATTTATGTTTCTGGGCATAAAAATCTATAATTACCAGGTACAGCCTCGGAATAACTGGTATTTAATGACAATTACTTTTTGTTACCATAGAAATGAGTCCAAAGTAGTTACCCATAATTTCTCATTTCCCAAACCTCACACATGCTGAATTGCAATATTACCATAGTAATTGCCTATTAGTCATCATAAAATACGCAGTTACCCAAAAGATAGCAGGATGCTGTGAAATTTCTCATCTTCTGAAGACCTCAGTGTGTCTTAGGAGTGTGGAGGTGGGGCAGGAACAGACCTCTCTGGGTGGTACAGAAATGATTCTGCATTATGCCCTGGACCTACTGCAGATCCTGAGGTAGAATCAGACGCTATAGGAGTTGCAAAGGCTTGGGTTCAGTATGTCTCTCAGCCCTGGAAAGCCTACTCTAGCAAAGATGCTTCAGTACATTATATCCAATCTCAGCTAGGCTTGTTGAGGACCTTCTGGGTATTACTGCCCTGCGCTGGTTCTTGAGAAAGCAGAAGGAAGGGAGTTGGTATGACAGCCCCATTTTAATCACAGGAGAGCAATGGGCCACAGAGGTGCTAAAGAACCTGTCCTAGGTTCCCTGGAATAAAAGGTCACCCCCATTAGTGTACGCAGGAGAACAGCCCTTCTTTGACGTTGTGCTATACTGTCTCTTGAAGGTGAGAGAAGCCTTCCTTCTTTCTGATTAGGAGTGACAAGGAAGGGTTTTTAAAGAATGGGGACCACCTAGGGATGGAGAGATGGCTCAGCACTTATGAGTACTCACTGCTCTTGCAGAGGACCTGGATTCCCAGAACCCACGTTGTTGCTTACAACCACCTGTAACTCTTGTTCTAAGGGATTTGACACTTAAGTTCTTTATGACCTCCATAGGCTCCTGCATACATATGGTACAAATAATAAAGTCATATATGATCATTTACACACAGGTTAAAAACAATGTTAAGTATGGGAGAATCTTAAGAATTCATCAGACACATAAGGGTACTAGGGATAACAGCAAGACAGCATTAGATATAAGGAAATTGAAATGCCAGGGGAAGGATTTCTAACAGAGAAATAGACAGACAGACAGACAGACACAGACACTGTAACTGGTCTGCCTCTTTCATCTCAGAATCTAGAGAAGAAATTAAGGACATTTTAAGCTGTCCAAAATGGAATAGGACATAACGTCAACTGTATAGATATAAAATAATGATCATGCTCTGTTTGTTCTTTGTCAATATCAAAACTTCACTTATTCCATTGAGCTAGTAATAGAAAACATATTTCTCCATAGCAGGTCAACTGAGAGCTCTACCAGCTCCTCCTCCCCTGTCTCCCTGACCTTTTCTGTCTTACAGCATCATGGACAAATATCTGGTGCAGTGCCTTGCCCAGCACAGGGGTCCCTCAGCAGCATCTTTGAGGGCTGCTGGCATGTCCCCCTGACTGTAGAATCTCAGGCACAGTGACTCCCCACATTCTAAAGCATCAGCTGTACTGGTTCTCCCTCTGCCTGTTAGAGAGGACTTCCTATTCGAGCTATCAGTCTTTGCCTTCTGACGGCTCATTCTGGTCCTGATTAGTTTCTACACAGCAGCCATTCAGCTGTTTGGAGATTGTGTGTCTTTGCTTTTCTTTTTCCTTTCTCACTAGTGCCAGCTCCTGCTCTGTAGGTTGATGTGCTCAGAGCCTTTCAACTTGTATGTAATCTCATACCGTCCTTCCTGTTGTCCTCCAAACACACTCCAGATGTTTGTCATAGTCTGTCTTTGAGGTATGGTGTCTAGGACTGAATGACAGTGATGATAGTGATGATGATGGTAGCTGACCTGTCACTGTTCCAAATTTTGCATTTATTGTTTCATTTAACCCTTAGCACAACTGAGCCCTGATTTCCCATTGAGAGACAAGGAAACCAGGGTACAATATCTAACTCCCTCTACCACACTGATCGAATTTGTGGACTAGGTCTGGGAAGGGTCTATCACAACCTCATTCTGAGGCCCACACTCCTGACAGAGCCCATATGCACTTGACTATTCTACATTGGATTTTCTTTCACCTAAGTCTGTACCTAAGTCCACCCCCTTGCATTTATTTGGTTGAGTCACAACTCCCCCATCTTTTCATAGAGCCTTTTGAGAAGTCTGTGGTAGAGACAGGGTAGGAGTTAGAAGACATAGGTCATAGAGAAAGTAAATAGCCCATTGAAGGTCATAAGAGTCACATACTTCAGATGCAACTAGAGCAAAGGCCAAGGCCAGACAGATCCTTATCTCCCAGAGACTCTCCTGCTTTGTGTAACCTGAGTGATGACTTTATGGAGACTGAAAGGACACTTGGGCCCTTGGTATAATTGAGTGTCTAACCCACAAGTGTACACCGCCAAACCCAATTATTCAAATGAGCTTCCCAGCCAAGATTCTCAGAAAAGGCCAGATGGCTAGATGTCTGTGGAGGCAGCTCCCCTCTCTGTCCTGCAAGCAGCCAAGCCACATTTTGAAGTTGGAGTTGATAGCAAGTTGGTTTTAATAATTGATTCTACTGTAAAAAACAGTCTCTGGGGTAGTAGCAACCAAGAATTAGTAGCTAGGGAATCTAGAGGAGCAAAACAATGGGCTGAAATCAAGGATGTCATCATTTCTGGTCTTGGTTTCTAAACCACTACTCACCTAGCACAAGATCTCAGTGTAAAACCTTTCTGTGGTGCACACTGACCATCAGAAGGTACCTGAGATGTTTATCCTGACTAGTATCACCAAGCATCCTTCCATGTTCTTCTCTCCTACACCTTCTCTTCTTTCTGTAGGCATTCAGCTGCCCATACTTGCTGAGATCTAACCTTTCCTGGTACTCTGCATCTGCTGAAGACGCCTTTCCAGTATATTTGTTCTTTCCTCTGCTTCTGTTTTTCCTCTGCCTCCCTACCTTCATTGCATCTACTTTCCCTCCTCCCTCTCCCCTCCCTCCCTCCCTCCCTCCATTACTTCCTTCTCTCCTCCCTCTCTCCTCCCTTCTTCCCTTCCTCCTTTCTTTCCTTCCCTCGCTCCTTCCTTCCTTCCTTCCTTCCTTCTTTCCTTCCTTTTCACCAAGCACATACTTGCTATCAAGCACTAGGAATGTGAGGTAGGCTTGGCCCATTATGGACTGAGAAGTCACACTCCCACTTTTTAATTCCCGTGGGAATGTAGGGTGGGGGCAGTCAGGAGGGTGTCCTGGAGGACATCATGTTTGGGATGAGTCTTGAATGGGAGGACATCATGTTTGGGATGAGTAAGTGTTGGCCAGTGGAAAGGAACAGTAATGTACTCTGAAGGAATAACAGTGAGCAGTGTTGATAGTAGTGTGGAGCATTGGTTGAACCAACAGAGCTGTCAGATGCCATTGTCAGTGTCTCATGCCACTGAAGTTAAAGAGATGATAGATAACAGGCTTCTGCTTTCATTTCCCATCTTACTGCTTAACTTATAAGGAATGGAGGAACTAGAAAAGCAGAGATTGAAACATTAGTTCTATTGTTGATGAAGGTAGAATTTGAAAGACATAGTCTGCATCTGTGGACCAAACTGGCTTCTATTTGGTTTACCACAAAATTCAACATCACATGAGCCACAAATAGAGGAGAAAGTGAGCACCTTCCAGAAAGCACACTATGTGGTGAAGAGCAGACCACTGTGGAACTTTCCTGCAGGGCTCCATATCCATATCCAAAACTTCCAAAAACCAGCATGCTGAGGCCTGAAGGTAGAGCTTGGTGGTAGAACACTTGCCTACCATGCCCAGGTTCAGCCCCCAGAACCACACAAAACAAAGCAAACTCAAGACATAATGCCAAACACTCCTGAGGAGGCTAGGCCCAACACAATCAGTTCCTTGAGTTGGCCAACAAATTCATCCCTTCCCACAGGAAGGAGTAGCAATAGGGTAGAAAGGAAGAACCTTTTCTTTGATGCAGGAAGTGAAGGTCACCATTGAGATCGAAAGAAGTGTGTGTTTGGGTGGGGGTATACCACCCCAAACTGCCCTAAATCAAGGAGGGAGATCCTTATTGCCCATCTCATTGCAGAGAAGGAAGCTGATACACACAGAGGAGTTATGTCTCCTGTGTATGGTCCCTGGAGATTATTAGAGATCAAGGAATAAAACCCATGTGCTTACTAGGAGCCACAACTCTAATACCAGCTGCTGGGGCCTTAAGTGAATAAAGACCCTTGGAGAATGAAGATTGGGGCTGTACACGTGTTTAAGGCTGTGGCCTCTACACACTGGGCAGTTCATGTACCATGCAAAAGGCACCAGCTAGGAGGATAGGAGAGGCTCAGGAGCTGTTCGGCCTTATCAAGTCTTGAGACTCAATGGGAATTTTATCAGTCATCACATCAAGGGCCTCTTTTCTGCAATTAGCTTCTAAGCCTTACCCATGCTTACGTTGTATGGTATACAGATGGGTGGCACAGGGTAAGAAGTGAGGACCAGACTGTACAGGACCCTAAATATCAGATCTTGAAAACTGCTAATAGGTATGTAACACATACCTCAAACTAGATGTTGTCTTCAATACCTCAAACTAGATGTCTTCAGCATCTTACAAGGACCGTGCTGTTTGATCCACACAGCAACCCTCTGAGGAGGGAAAATCCTCACTTTCCTGTTCAGGGAAAGTCTAACCGCAAAGATAATAGATAAGCTAATATTTTCTCAGGCAACACAGCTCCTATGTCCATATTTGGATTCCAGGTCCTTAGAACAGGTAGGTGAGGAACTTGTCAGCTCATATTTGGGAAAGACATGAAGGACATCTTCTGTCCCATTTCACCTAGGAAATTGCTATAGTCAGTTCCTAGTTTTAATTCAATTTCTAGCCAATTCAAAGCCAGTGAGCTCCTTAAGAAAATGTCACCCCTCAGGATTTAAAAGAGAGTAAACCCTTTATCAATGTTTTTATGGAGAGAAAACTATCCCCTTGATTTTGAAATAAACTTTCAAACCTACTGTCACATAGGCCATGACCTTGCCAAATCCCATCTTCACTCTTGACTTTAGGATCCCTGTCTGTGAGAGTATGGATGAGATTTGATCGAATTTTGAATTCTTACAGGTGATGACTATCTCTGAAGATGTGTTAGATTGCAACACTGGGAAATTTCTGGAGCCCAGTATGTTCTGCTTCCAAGCAGGAGACAGGAAGGGGGAGAGAGACCCCTGGAAGCCTTGCTCTTGCATGAGCTTTGTCTGAGGATATATAAACAGATCCTGTTCCACCAATAAGGCACCAAAGACTGATCATTGTAATGATTCCATCAAGGTTGAACTTGGTCAACCAAAACAGAAGAACCACCAAGAAGTCTCATCCTATCGTGGACAATGACTTCCTCACGGCTGTGAAGATAGAATCCTCCGTCTGGGGAACCTTCTACAGTCTGTACTCTGAAACCTTCTGAGATCAGGAGATCACATGTAGTGGGAACAGAACTTCGTATAGCTGGCAGGGTAGTTCAGGAGGTAGAGGCTGAAATCTCAGGCAAAGGTCTAATGACCTTTCTATGAGGGAACACCAAGAGATCTAATTCTGAGTGTCTCTTGCAAGCAGTCGCAACCACTCTGGTGATGATAGTGATGCTGTTGTGCTTGGAGGATAGCATTCTGCAATGCCTGAAACAAAGCTCTTCCTTGTGTACTAGGAATAAGTGAAAGAAGGAAAATGCTCCTGAAAGCCTAGGGTTGGAGAAGCTTCCTTTTCCCAGATTTTATCTGAGCAGCCCCTTCTTCCAGATGACTTTGATAAAAAGGCCACTGTTGAAGAATGAAGACCATCCCTCAACTCAGAGGCAAGAAGCCGGAGTTCTGGTTTTGCTACTAAGCAGTGGAGGGTGACAACTCATGGATATTCTATTTCTACACTGCATAGAGGTTCTTGGCAGGGAGGCTGAGACTCTACTCCCAGTTCAAAGTCTTACTAAAGTGTCACAATTTACCGAAAAGAGACTTTAGTTTGTACCTTGTCACGCTGGAAGGGATGCCTTTTAACAATTCATATACAGATACTTTCACACTAGTCTCTTATTTGGAACTTAGTTTCCCCATTTACAGACAAGATGGTGGGGTATAAGACAAGAGGACATGAAGTTGAAGAGGGGACATAGGGTGGAATGGGAGGAGTTAAGAAGAGAAACAGGATAAATCCAATCAAAATACAGAATATGAAATTCTCAAAGAATTAACAAAGATGCATTTAAAATGAGACTTTTTAACTCATCGTCATCCTTTCGCCTGAGAGATAGTCTATTAGGATCTCCCCTGACTCCCAAGGCTACTTCAAAAGAGTCAAATAAAGGCCGAGAACTTATTGGAGCTGGTGGACTGGATTCAAGTTCTGCTGTTGTAACCTGTCCTTGTTGGACTGTGGATAAACTCCTTAACCATCTGACCATCTATTTATGGGCATCAGTTGTGTAGAGACTCTGCTATCAGAGCAATGACTCATTGGGAGTAAAGTACATTCTATCTCATTCTAGCTTTTTGAAGGTGCTCTAACAAACAGATGAATTTGTGAAAAGTCACAAAGCTACTTAGTGGAAAACCTAGGCCTTAAACCTATATCTTTCTGATTTTGAAAGCCATGTTTTTATCCATCTTCAGAGGATTCTGAAGTCTTCACTATTGTCTTAGCTGGGGTTTCTGTTGCTGTGATGAAATTCTATGACCAAAAAGCAAGTTGAGGAGGAAAGGGCTTATTTATCTTGTACTTCCCCAGCACTCATTGTTCATCATCAAAGGAAGTTAGGACAGGAATTCAAACAGGGCAGGAGCTTGGTGACAGGAGCTGATACAGAGGCCATGGAGAAGTGCTCCTCACTGGCTTGCTCCTAATGGCTTCCTCTGCCTGATTTCTTATAGAACTCAGGACCATCAACACAGAGATGAAATCACCACAATTGGATGGGTCTTCCCCATCAATTAATAATCAAGAACAGGTAGGCAGGCTTGCCTACAGCCCAATCTTATGGAGACATTTTCTTAATTGAGGTTCCCTCCACTCAGCTTACTTTATCATATGTCAAGTTGACATGAACCTATCCAGCACAACCCTCCTGACCACAGCACTAATCTACGAAGAGATGGGAGGGAAATGCTGTAATACCTTGGTGTGATGATGAGTGGACGTGTTATGATTCTTTTTATTTGGCATAAAGGGCACTGCATTTATCTGTAGCACAGCAGAGCACAGCCCACTTGCTAAGCACTTTTCAGAGGCTGTTGATGACAGATTGTCTGGCATTCTGACACTGGCCAATCAATAGAGCTAGAAGTTGCCTTAGGCCAAGGACAATTGAATCTTAACCTTTTGTGGCATTAAATAAAGCAATATTTATTTTGCTTTTGGTGCAAATATACTTAATCCAATACAACTCATTGGTAATGCTGAAAAACTGCTGTGTTTGGGGGACAATTGTATTCATGTCCCATACATCTTTGCTTGTCAATGTCAATGCTCCCAGGAGTATGCAGCCTCATGGTGTTCAGAAGACTGATTGGAGCCACTATGCTGCCTTTTTCTCTATCTTTCAAAAGAAATGCAAAGGAAATCATAAAGAGGGGAATTGAAATCATTGCTTGATCTGGTCCTCATCATTGCAACGAGGAGGAGCAGTGCCCTTCCCAAGATGGAACTGTTCATTTGCTACTTGTGTGGCATTCTTTGGAACCAGTGTGTTTCTGCTGTTGGACAAAGAAGGAAGTGAGAAGGACACGAAGAGATGAATGAGCAGCATAGTGTTCCTTTCACAGATAACATAGTCTCACACAGATAGACAGTGGGACCTCAAAGCCTGGCTGTGGGCCACATGGCATCAACAAGATCTGGTTTGAATCCAACTCTGTATCCTAGTCATTAAGTGACCTTCTCAAGGTCAAACCCTTCTTGGATTTTCTTTCCTTGCTTATAAACAAGGATAAGTAATACCTACCTCACTTTACTACTGTGGATGTGTTTACTATTTAACAGACACGTGTATTCAAACTATGGTCAATGTATCACTTCACGAGAAGGATCTGGTCTGAGAAATGTGTTGTTAGTTGATTTTGCCAGGGCAAAATCAGAGTGTACTTGTACAACAAAGGCAGCATCGAAGTCCATCACTGACTGAAGCACTGTTATATTGCTCATAACTCCGTGTAAGAAATTGCCTAGGCCTGTTTATAGACCTGCGGAGCATTTGTTCGTGCACTTATGAATCCTTTCACTCATTCAATACATGTATTCAAACTCCATGACACTTACACAGAGTAAATTATGTTGGACTGGGGAGTGATGTCACTCCAAGGACTTGGACATTATCCCTGCCCTCATACAGCTAGCTCACAGTTTGGAAGAAGAAAGAGAAGGATACTCAATAGTGCTTCCAACTCAACAGCAAGAAATGATGCAGTATGTAGTCACCTGACCTCCATATATTTTTATTTCTAGGATTGTTCTGTCAGCTGTTTTATCCCACTGGTAGCATGACTATCTCCTATGTCAGAACATAGGTCTTAATTCTGAACTCATGATGAAAATTAATGTTAAAAATAACCAAACTAGAAGAGCAAAGGACAGGATTTCCATCCTGTGACTATAAACTAGCAACTGGAGGAGTGAGAAGTCATCTTCTCCATCACCCTATCTTCAGGTCCTATCTTCAGAAAAGAGTCTGAACCATGAGCCTTGGCTGCCTAGCCCTTATAGCCAGCAGGAGACACATCAGAACACACCTTTCTAGCTTTGCATGGCCATGCTCCCTACCTGGGATACTCTCTTGTGCTTTGTCTACCATTTTTGAGTCCAGTGAAAGTCCCCAATCTTGAGAAAAGCATAAAATTAATGTTAAGACAGTGGTAACCATACGCAAGCTTTTAAAAATTATGTCAGTCATCAAGATGGCTTAGAGCATAAGGGTGCTTGGTGTACAAGTCTGAAAACTTAATCAATCCCCAGAACACACGTAAAGTTGGATAAAGGAAACCAACTCCACAAAGTTGTCCTCTGACCTTCATATTCATGCTGTGACACATGTACATTATATACATCTCTCTCTCTCTCCCTCTCTCCCTCTCTCCCCCCCACATACACACACATACACACAAACAAATAAATGTAAATTTTAAAAAGAAAACAAACAGATGATGCCAACCTGTTTCCTAAGATAGAAATTTTTGTAATTTCAATACACTTTACAGGAAATAATTATTTCCTTCAAGGTCCCTGACTCTGGGACTAAAGGTCAGTTATTCACACTTTAGAATCATGTTATAAAAGATACTTCTATGAGTGGAGTATAACTTGCTTATTTTACAAATAACATATCACTCATGGAGAGGAGGTGACTTTCCCAAGATGACAGAGACAGCAGAGATGTGTCTTGTACCCTGTCCCTTAGCCAGGTCTTATGCATCTTTACCAAGATGTTTTGCTCTGGGAACACGCAACTTTTAGGGCACTGATTGCCACTCAAAAATTCTTCAAAAGTCAGCTCAAAAAGTGCCCATGCAGGTTTAGTAGGTTCAGCTCCCTGATGAGGGTCAATGGGAGCTGCAGGGATCACATGCTCTGGCATCTAAGGCATTCTAGGGTCCTTGAGGACTGAAGTTGCGTTGAGTCAGGAGTCATTCTGTTTCCGTTAAAAGGGTGGGACAGGAAGAGGTGGTGCTAAGATCTCCCAACTCTAGTGCTCCTCTTCCAGGTTTTCTTTTTAAAGATTTGTTTTTAAGTTTATGTACATGTGAATGTACCTGTGTGCATTCATTACCACATGTGCATAGGTGTTCATGGAGGTCAGAAGAGGGTGGCAGATCCTCTGGAGTTATCTCTCTAGCTCCTTTATTCAGTTGTGAGTCTAACTCTTTTTTTAAAATCAAAGAGACACTCTGGAAGTAGCATTAATAAAAAAGAGGACCACATGACTCAGGACCAGGATTCTAGTGCAGGCCCTATAGAATATTGTTGTGTGGCTTCTGTGAAATAGCTTGTCTTCTGTGGCTCTTAATACTCTTACTTGGAAAATAGAGCCCGCCTACATTGGCTGGATTCATAAGAGGTATACCATACAAGATTGGAAAAGTCTGTTCAATAGTTATTTCTTCAGTGTTTACCACAACACAGGCTCCTTGTCAGGAACAAAACACAGGCAATTGATGATCCAATAGGATAGAGTCAACACTGGCTGTGTCTTGTAATGTCACCCTGCTAGAGAAGTAAGATTGCTGCAGGGGCAAAGAAAAAGCAGTGACCTCATATTTGTAGGGAGTGAAGATTTCTCCCATGTCTCCTTAAAGAGGTAACACTTAAGTTTAGATCATTTGAGTGATGCTACAATTATCACCATGGCCAGCCACTCTTATCATTGGCCATCATTTATTCTAGTTTACTCAGTGCTGGGGGTTTTACTGGGGCATTTTTATACATTAGTTCATGTACACAATCCAGAAGGTCAGGGTTATTATCCTCATTATACCTATGATAAGACAGAAACTCAAAGGGGTATTTAAAAATAGATTTTGTAAAGGTCACAGCTGATAAGACAGCAGCCAAAACTTAAACCCAATTATGAGTCCCAACACCCCAGTCTCTACCTTATAGCCTCTTGTTCTGTGTAGCTCATGGGTCAGGGCTGAGCCTGATGTAGAAGTCACTGGGAGAATACCAAATAGAGCTGTCTAAAATGTGCTAGAATGGGGGGTTGTAGATTCTAGGTCATGGGGGAATCCTAGAGCAAGCTGGTAGCCTGGGTGTGACACTGTTGAGAACAAAGAAGAGGCTCACAACTAAACAGCACTCAAGAGCAATGAGTTACAGTTAAGTACTGTTACTAATGGTGTGTTCCTTTCTGGATTATTACAAGTTCAGTAAGGGCTGGGAGAGCTTGGTCTGCACAGCACTCAGGTTGTGAGTCTGCTTGGTGACTAGAAAGCAGGAAATAGATAATACAGGATCTTCCTAGAATTTCCAATTAATTAGCCCAAAGGGCCAGATGGTTAGGAATACATTCAGCCCAAGTAATAAGAACTGTCTCCAACTCCCAAAGCAGAAAAGGTATAGGGAAGCGAGAGTTCAGCTTGAAACCCCAGGAAGACCAACAGAGTCAACTGACATGGACCCCTGGGAAGTCTCAGAGATTGAGCCACCAACCAAAGAATATACATGGGTTGGAAAGAGGCCCCCAGGCACATATGTAGCAGATATATAGCTTAGACTCCATATGGGTCCCCCAACAACTGGAACAGAGTTTCTCCTATAACTGTAGCCTGACTGTGGTATCTGTTCCCAAGCAGGGCTGCCTTGTCTGGCCTCAGTGGGAGAGGATGGGCTTAATCAAGCAGAGACTTGATTCACCAGGGTGGAGGGATACCCAGGGGTATTCCACCCTCTCAGAGAAGAAGGAGAGGGAAGTTTGGGGGAAGGATTCTGTGAGGGGGAATTGGAAGGGGAAAGCATTTAGGATATAAATAAATAAATAAATTTATAAATTTAAATTTAAAAAATAAGAAAAAGAATTAACAGAATGGCTCTGAAGAGGAATGTCTTTGTCTATTTTCTGTTACTACAATAGCACACCTAAGGTTGGGTGATTTACTAAAAATCCACAGTTGTTTGGCTCACAGCTCTGGGGGTGAAAAGTCTGGTGAGAAAACAGCAATGCTGGCTTGGGTTGCCTTTCTTTATAAAGCTACCATGATGTTCTAATACTGTGATGTCATCTAATCATAATTACCCCCCAAAGGCCCAACCTTCAAATACCATGAATATTAACTTTCCAACACTTTTAACTTTGGGGTGAGGGATGTTAAAACATTAGTATACAGGATTAAGATGCCTTAATTCTGTTGCATTTGGCATTCCCCAATACCTTGTATTGTCTAGCTCCAAATCCTGACCGCAAGTGGCTATTTCCCAAGTCTGGGTTCCCTCTTGCTGCTGCTGCTACCTCCCTGGCTTCAGGTCACAAACAAGAAGGAATAGAGAGGCTGGAAAGATGTCTCAGTCCTTAAGATCACTGGCTGCTCTTTCACAGGATACAAGTTTAATTTTCAGAACCCACACAGTGGCTTACAAACATTTATAACTGTAGTTTTAGGGGATCTGACACCCTGTTTTAGTCTTCATGGGTACCAGGTGTGCAAGTAGTGTACAAACAGACATGCAGACAAAACACCTATACACATAAAACAATAATACATTTTTAAAGGGGGGTAGATATATCTAGTTTCTACAATGAAAGACAGTGCAGTCATCATCTTGCTAACTTGTAATATGAGTGAGCAAGTTTACCCCACACAATCCCTCACCTATTTTTTTTTGATACTTTATTTACATTTCAAATGTTTCCCCCTTTCCAGATCTCCCCTTTGGAAACTCCCTATCCCCTCCCCCTCCCCTGCCTCTGTGAGGGTATTCCCCCACCCACTCTCGTCTTTCCTCCTTGGCATTCTCCAATACTGAGGCATCTAAAACCCTCAGGCCCAAGGGCCTCTCCTCCCCCTGATGGCTAAAAGACCCTCTTCTGCCACATATGTGGCCAGCACCATGGGTCCCTCCATGTGGATTCTTTGGTTGGTGATCCAGTCTCCGGGAGGATCAGGAGGTCAGGCCAGTGGACACTGTTTTACTCCCTCCATGGGGCTGCAAACTCCCTCAGCTCCTTCAGTCCCTTCTTCAACTCCTCCATCTGCATCCCTCACCTATTAACAGGATTAAATGGTGGGCATTTCCTCACAAAATATGGACAAATACATACTACACTTAAGAGGGAGCAGAGTATGGTTTTGAACTCATATCTTCTCTGTTCCTAGACTGAAGGAAGACATCAAAGTTCTCTAGGTAAGCATGTGTTTTATTTAAAGCTGGGAAGACTTGGGCTTGAGCCTACCAGCTGCTCATCGAGGGCCCGAGTCTTCTGGTCTGTCTTTGTTCACAAGGATAGTGTTACTGCAGATAAAGATACTAAGACTTGTATGAATAAGTTGATGGATCAAGACTCTGAGTAGATTCTTTCTTTTTGAGAAAACCATAACATCAAAGATGGATAAGGAGAGAAAAGAATAGTAAGAGGCGTTTCAAGCAAATAGAACTAGGAAGTAAACAGGGGTACTGATATATGCTAATATCTAACAAAGTAGACCTCAAAATTAGACGAGATAAAGAAGATCCCTTTGTAATGGTTATCATAAAAATTTATCTAGGCGATATAACAATTCTAAATATACACCAAACAGCAAGGCATTTTAATTTCATAAAGCAAACAGTATGGACATAAAGTTGCAGAGTAAACACAGTCACAGTGAATGATTGCAGTAGCCTACTCTGCCCCACAAGCAGAAATCAACAGAGAAATGTCAGAATACACATTCTGCTCAGCAGCTCAAGTGACTTTCTCTAAAAGAGATCACATTTTAGGATACAAGTAAATAGTAATGGAGACACAAACCCTGGAAGAATTCTTTGTATTCTATTCAATCAAGGTGGGATTAATTTAGAAATAAGTGATAAGCAAAACCGTGGAACAGTTCTCCTCACTATTTCAGGAGAGAGAGAGTTCAAAATTCCTAGAATTGAATGGAAATTAAAACACAATACATAACAATCTATGGAATTCATAAAAACCTCTAAGAAGGAGGTTTATAATTATTAGTGCACACATTGAAAAAATAAATAGAAAAATCTCAGCTAGGTAATTTGATGATGCTTCTCATAGTCTGAGAGAAAGAAGAACAAGCCAAACACCGAATCCATACATGGAAAGAAATAAAATGCCAAGGCAGAAGTTAATGAGATGGAAATAAAAGAATATTACAGTGAGTCATCAGAACAAAGGGCTGGTTCTTCGGGAAAGGTAAACAAGACTGACAAGCCTTAGCCAGACTAGCCAAACGACAGGGAAGACCCTACTCAAGTGTGAGGTGTAAGTGAAGACACTGCACCAGCTTCAGCGGTCATCCAGAGGGTCACCAGTGCACACCTAAAAAGCCCATATTCTAATAACTTGGAAAATCTAATAAATAAATAAATTTCTAGGCACTTATGAACTACCAAAATTAAAATCAAAAGGATCTAAACAGCCAAATTATGTCTGTGAGCCAGGAAATTAAAATAATAATGAGAGTCTCACTAAAATACTGGATACTAGGCGGGTTCACTACTGTATTTTATTTAAAAAAAACAACAAAACTCATAAAATACAACATGATTAAATCCATTATAATCAGAACAGCTGCAACTACCCAAACAAAATAAGGCCTGTTGACACCTCCTGACAGAAAGGAGAGTTTGGTTTTGCACTTTCCGTATTACGGACTATGTGCCATTCTTAAGCGTGATTGTATAGCTAGCCAATAGAAAATAATACCAGACTTCCCTCATAGGGTTGCTGTTAGCATTACTTTACATAAAACATTAGTATTTAGTAAAGTACCTAGCTCTCAGGACATGAGTTGGTGACAGAGATGTTGTAAATAGATTTAGGGTTCTCTTTTTCTTGCTTAGTAATCAGAGAGGCCAACATCAACACTTGGTTGATCCAAATACAGCAACAGGAGACAATACATAAGTAAAATGCTTGCCAGGCATTTGATGTTCTTCCCATTTCACCCTACCTCCTTCTATGGATTCCCTATCAGTACCTCCTTACCACGTGCTATGAATCAGTCAATACAAACTTCCCTCAAATCCTGAGTGGTTTCACATTCCCTTTTTGGCTTATGTGTTTCCTTCAACATTGGGAAAAATTCCACTCTTTCAACAAACCATCTCACATGGCTTCTTCCTACCTACACCTTTCTCCACATTTCTCTCCAAGTATGATCATAACAAGCATTAGTTATACTCTCTCTGTGCTTATTTTAGAGGATATGATGAAACCATTATTGTTTGTCTCCCCATTTATAAGCAGATTGAGGGTAAAATTGTACTGCGTATGGGAAATAGAGAGGAAACACAGTTGTTAAGCTTTCACTAAAGGGGCAGAGTGCTAAAGAAGAAAAAGGATGGGCATTGTAATGCAGAGACAGGTGATGCTGATTTGGATAACAGCCACGTGAACATGGATAAAGATCTGCAAAGACCAAAAGTTTATTTTCTAAGCAATGGGCAGCCACAGATGAATCTTGATAAGAAGGCAAGATAGTCAGCTCCGTGAGAGAAACTCATTCTGGGGCCTACAGGGTGGACTGGACAATGACACAGCTATTATTTGAAGTATGGGCAAGCACAATGGTTTTGGAAGTTGTTCTGTAGCCTGTTCTATACCAGAGAAGGTGTATGCTGTAGGGAGTCAGAGAGAGCACCTGGAGAAGGTGCTCCTACTCAAGTTCAAGCTTTAAACAGACATGGAGGAATAAGAGGGGGTAGAGCCAAGGTCATAATTATACTCACCCCAGTGGCATGATTGAGGAAGAATGTAGGGAAGGTAGTTTAGGTAGGCATCATGTTCCAGGTGACACTGAAGCAAAGACTGAAATAAGTCAGACAGTGAGTCACTCAGGTACCCGACAAGCATCTGGGCAAAGTAACAGGCTGGCACTGCCCTTAAGGAAGGAAATGCCTGCTGTGTGGGAGGAACATGAGAGGGCCGGTATCTGGTACAAAGCGAGCAAGAGGATGGTTGAAGCAGCTGACACCAAAACGGCTAGTGTGGTAGAAGATGGGGCCCATAGCCTATTGTAAAGACCTGGGCTCTCAGGTTCCAGGTAACAAGGAGCCATTGCACTAGAGGAGAGGTCTGACTTATGTAAGAAGAAGATCTGACAATTGTGTGAAAGATTGGAATGGAAGGAGGAAAGGATGGAAAGAAGGAGACCACCAAGCTCAGGTGATCTCAGTAGGAGTGATTAAAAAAGTGGTGGTACATTTTGGAGACAATAGATTGGCGGTAGGTATGAAACACAAAGGAGTAATGGAAACACTCGGGGATGCCAGTGGTTCCAGCCTCATCATTTCTTTTGCCTGCACTGAATAATGTGCCTGTGTCCATAAGGATCAACATGGGACTGTGCCACAGGAATATTTTTGAACCTCTCTGTTATTCTGTGTCTTCATCTATAATCATAATATAAATTATCTCAAATATTGATAGCACTAAATTAGTAAATCATAGTAAACTGCTTCCAACTCCCTCTGGGAGACACTAAGTAACAGGTAATTGTCGTCCCCTCTTTTGGCTGTATTGGCTATGTGGGAAGCTCAGCCTGTCCCATCTGTACTGACTCTTAGTCTGGACTTTGTCTAGGTGCTCCCTGATGGGTTTTGACCTGAATCGTCACTGGCTGGACCCCTCTCCATGGGCCCATCCCACCCTGCATGGAGTGAAACAGCTCATCATCAAGATGTACAATGACCCAGTGAGTAGCAGGATGTCCTTGGCAGCTTCTGGCTGCTGGCCACATCTGGGAATGGAAGATTGTCTGGGGAAGTCCTCAGGCAGCTCTAAATTGGGGTTATATGAGCAAAATCAGGAAGATAGTAAGCATGAACGTGTCTGAATTTTACAGACCCAGTGGTCTTCAGGTACAATACTGTTGCCTTGATTTTATAATTAACATTTTCTTTTAAAGAATCATTTTACTATATTTGTGTGTGTGTGTGTACTTGGACATTTACCAGAGCATGCACGTGGTGGTCAGAGGACAATTTGTGTGAGTCCGTTCTTTCTTCCACTATCTGGGTGCTGGATAGTCCAATTCAGACTTGGGGACAAATGCCCCCAAGCCATCCCACTGTGCCATCCTACTGCCCCCAGCCACTGTTTCTTGATTGTAGATGTAACTTCTTTCCTGGGTTTTTTGCTAACCCACTTTCTATGTCAGGGCTTGCCTTGCCTCAACTTTAGTAAGCTCTTCTCCAGCTCATCCTTGGCACAGCTGGAAGGCAGCTGTGTGCATCCAACCCCCTTCCTACTTTACATTCTCCAGGATGTCCTGTATCCATCCCTTTCAGAAAGGAGAGCTGCACTGTGTTTTCTCAGGAAGCACCTGTAGTCTGCAGAGTTCTCCCAGGCTTCTGTGCTGGATCTTGTCTCCCTAGCAGAGTTTCATGCCTTCTGTTGCTGCTACCTCCTTCTCAGGGAGAATATCTGGATAGTTAGTTTTCCTTATCTGGATATTAAAAATATTCAGCAACTTCTTGTTGAATTGGTTTGAGTTGAATATGGCACACTCAATTGTGCCCGATATAATATTGTTTGTAGGTACAAAGCTGTCATCTGTAGAAAAGATGGCGTAATAAGGCATGAAAGACCGGATTCTGGGTCAGTAAATGCAAGAGTGGGATCACTGGACAAAGAGGTGTTTTTAGATGAATCCAAAGAAAAGGGCCGAAGGGAAAGGGACTGCTTTAGTCAATGTTGTATTGCTGTGAAGAGGCACCATGATCACAGCAATTCTTATCAAAGAAAACATTTAATTGTGACTTGCTTACAGTTTCAGAGGTTTAGTCTACTTTCATCTTGGCAGGAAGCATGGTATCTCACATGGCACTGGAGACGTAGCTGAGAGTTCTACATCTGGATCTGCAGGCAGCAGAAAGAGAGAGCCACTGGGGCTAACTTGGGCTTCTGAAACCTCAAAGCCCACCCCCAGTGACACACTTTTTCCAACTAGGACACACCTACTTCAGCAAGACCACACTTTAAAGTGCCACTCATAAGAATGAGGGCCATTCTTTTTATGGGGTGGGGTGGGGGGTGTCGAAACAGGGTTTCCCTGTATAGCTCTGGCTGTCCTGGAGCTCATTCTGTAGACCGGGCTGACCTCGAACTCAGAAATCACCTGCCCCTGCCTTCCAAGTGCTGGGATTAAAGGCATGCACCATCACTGCCCAGCTAAAATGCTGTAAGTAGCCTTTCTATTTTATGTATATGAGTACACTGTAGCTGTCTTCAGACACACCAGAAGAGAGCATCAGATCTCATTACTGATGGTTGTGAGCCACCATGTGGTTGCTGGGAATTGAACTCAGGACCTCTGGAAGAGCAGTCAGTGCTCTTAACCACTGAGCCACCTCTCCAGCCCTGGCCATTCTTATTTAAACCACCACAGGGACCTACGAAAAGCACTGAGATTGCTAAAGAGGAAGAGACAAGCCTGCAATAGCTGTCATCCTTAGAAGCTATGAATTTGCTCACAAATAACTAGATATGCATTTGTGTTCTAAAACATAGCTTAAGCAGCACTAAACTACAGAGATATTAGGACATCGCTAATGGCTCATACTCACTTGACTTGTCATTTGGCTGTCAGTAAGTATGCTTGGTTGCCAGGGCAACCGTATAAGCTACCTTCTTCCCAGAAGCCCACACCTTTCTGCCCCAAACCAGAGCATTAATAAAGAGCCAAGCTGACTCCCAACAGAGTCCCTGATACCTCACTGTCCTCTCTGTTCTCTTCATCCTCACTGCCTTTTTGTGGGGTGAACCACTTAATACAGCATGATTTATTCTCTCAAAAGTTCCCTAACTCTGAAGTGTGGGAACAGCCTGGCTATTCTGTGCTCAGAGGTTCATAAGGGACCGACCAGGCTATCCGTTTGAGCTATGAGCAGATCTGAGGCTTAGTCTTTGACTCTGTTCCTTTCTTCCTTCTTTCTACAAATGTTTATAGACCACATTTCTATATTCCAGGCCTTGTATTTCTGATAGCAAGAAAACTCTAAATTTTGCGGTGTAGTAGGAAAATAGACATTAAATGAGTAAATTCATATTTCAGTCCTGCCAGAGTTCTTTAGCACAATAAAGAAGCACTAAAGGGGGTGAAAGCAGAATGGTCCTAAGCCTTGGCCTTGCTAGGGGCAGCTCTGCTGTCCTACAGTGTTTTTAAGAATGCCCTTGGTACTTTCAAAAACACCTGATTTGGATGATAAATTATACATTCTCTTTTGTTAAAAGCCTACTAAGGTGCCTAGTATACTACTGCTGTGTGCCACCTTGTACAGTACTGACGTGTGGCAGATTTGGACTCACAGTTTGAATGAGAGCTACAGGCACCTTTGTGTTTAGTTGCAAACACTGCAGAACCCAGAAGTATATGCGCTAATGCCATAAAATGTATTTTTTGCTCCTAACCTTCAGTGTCCTATATATGTATACATACATGTAACTGCTTGGTGCCAACACACTGAACTATGTGAACTGTTAGGAAATCTCCTATTTTTTTGTTCTCCTCTTGACTATTACCTCCTGCCTCCTTCCCTCCCTTGTTTCTTCCTTCCTTCCTTCCTTCCTTCCTTCCTTCCTTCCTTCCTTCCTTCCTCTACTGGCAAAGTCTTGATATGTACTCTAGGCTGGCATTAAACTTATAATCTTTCTGTCCCAACCTTCTGAGAGCTGGGATCCATAGGTGTGTACACTCTATCCAGCCAGGCTTGGTTCTAAGCCACCCTGCACCTGGTAGCTCTGCAGAGAGTTCTGGCGACCTCTGCGCAGAGAATCAACAGACCCAGCTGAGATCAGAGCATTACTCATACTCCGCTGCTTTGCAGATGCCCATCATTTGCTCCACATTCCTGCTGGAGGAGATGCCCCACTGTAGCCCCATGGAGACAGGCTTCAGAGGCAGTTGTTCTACCTAGTTTTTATGATGAGAGATAGAAGGTATAAGAAGCAACACTGGGTTGATGAAAGAAAGATACCCAGGGAAGGGAGAGCTTTCTGGGCAGAGAACACCAGAGTCTACATCTGCCTGGACTGGGAGCAAACTCAGGAGACTGACCTGGAGGTAGACAGAAGAACAAAGGGACAGCTGTATGTCTCAAGGAGCAATGTGGGCTTCATTTTTGTGGGGGTTTAAGCAAAGGAGTGACAGAACCTTTGTTTTAGAAGAACCCCTCTGAGGAGGACGATGTTTTAAGGGGTTGGGAGAATGACTGGTTAGTCTGCTTCTGGTAGGCTGAGGAAAGAAGGGGGATCGATCAGAGACATTAGGGAGGGAAACATGAGGGCTGCTGATTGTAGCCAATGGGAGAAAAAGAGGTTTGTGGGATGCCCACAGTTTGACTTGGGACACACTAAGGATACACTACCCTTCCCAGGAATCCAGGAAACAGCATGTATAGAGAGGTAACAGGTGACACAGGACGTTAGATGTGCTCTGTCTGAAGTTAAGTAGGAGTAAAATGTATAATCTGCACCTTAAGTCCCTGAAAGGAGCTGGTCCATGTCCTTCTCAGTGGACAATGACAGCCTGACAGCCTACTGTCCTAGTGTCAGTGGTGGCCTTGGCTTTAGAGGCAGCTTTCCTAGCCCCAGGCTCACTAAACCCTACATCCCAATGAGGTCATTTGATATTAAATTATGCTCTTGAAAAAAATGTATTTAATCCAGAGGAGTACCCTCAAGCTGAGATACAAAATGTTTCATGTTCTGCTTCAGTGGTAGTTCCCTCTGCATAGGGTGACTCTTGTTTGCAGGCTATGATTGGTTTTCCCTCAGGGCAGAGTCTGGCTAATTTCTCAAGAGTCCCTGGTGTTCAGCAGAGCTCTGACTGTGAGTGAGCAGGTGCTCAGCATAAATGTTGAGCAAGTGACAGAGTCAGCCTAGGTCCTCTGTTCCCTGGCTTTAGATTTCTCTGAAGATGAGGAGCCTTGGTATGATAAACCCTTGTCTACCAAAGCCACCCTGTATCATCATTACTGTGCACTCTGACTGAGAAGCTGATCTGGTGACTCAAACCCTCACCTGAGTTTACCTGCAATAATTGCTGAGATCATCTTAAACCCCAAGGGATAGAAGCAGAGATGATATCACCCAGTGCCTTTCCTAGAATACACTGGCTTTACTTCGTCTTCAGTGACTCATCCCACTCTTAGACTCCATGCCTACTCTGTCTTATATAACTGCTGTTGAGATTCATTGCCTCTGACCACTAAAGACTCTTCTTGGCTCCGGGTTCTTTGTCTTCCCAGTCCCCAACTTGTCCCCACCTACTGATCTAACTTGTTCAGGGGCATCACTTAGACATTTTGGTACCTTTAGGGGGTGAAGACCAAGGGAACCCATTCAGGTATTTCTTTCCCATTCTGATTTTTAGGTCTGGGAGCTTTGCCCCTTTCCTAAGTAATTGGCACTAGAAATGACATCCACGTTCGGGCAAGAGTTCATCCTCTAACCAAGGGAGTTTCACTTTATTGGAGCACACACAACAATATGACAAAGACTGTGTCACATAATTAACCACACAGTCAGAGCCACTCTCCAACAGAGTCTTCCTCTGATATCTACATCCAGTAATGACCTTAAGATCAGATGAACGCTGATCTGTAGGTAATTTTTTTCTAGGATCATCCCACCTGCAGCTCTGCTAACTTTTAACATCTACCTCCGAGGCACACCCTGAGCAGCATTTTTATGTAATAAAACTAAATTTTAAAAGGCATCATTTCCTCTGGAAGCACAACACATATTCCTTGGTGTTAGCATAAGCAGGTACCTTGGGCAACTTCTGGCTTTCAGAGACTGATGGGTAGGTTGCAGGGGGTGTTCCAGGCCAGGAAGGTTTATAGTATGACAAGGACAGATCCTTATGACATTCTAGACCAAGACTCTGACTGGGGAGGTTCTGTTATAAGAGCCTGGGACTGGGGCAAATGTTCCGAGTGGGCCCAGAGGTGGTGGTGTCAAGGGCAGTTTGAGGAATCTACATTTAGACTGGAGCTTTAAGAGTGCGTAATACTTCCTGGGAATCTGAAGAGGAAAGAGATTTCAGAGAGGAAGAGAAAGAGCAGGCATTCCAGGGGAGCAGACAGTGGGATGGGGGTTGGGGGGACCTGGCTGTTGGAGCTAGCCTACAGGATTTATCATGAGCCTCTGTTGGAAGACAGGTGAGGGGCAGTCTGAGGACATTCATGTGTGGGTTGGCACATCAGACCAAAGAACTAAAATTGAAGCATTGAGCATTCTTTTAAAAAGGATTTTTTAAATTTAATTAAATATCGTGGCTGTTAAAAAATAAAAGTTAAAAGCAATGGAATAAAACACAGCCTGTCAGGAATATTTCAGCATATGGCCTCTCTCAATCTTGAGAAGTGGAGCAGTCGAGGGAGAGCTGAAAAGCTGGTGAGGCAAGAGAGAAATCAATGAGTCAAAATTCTGGCCATTCAGTTCCTCAGTTAAGAAACTACAGAGGCTCACTTTAAAAGTTAAATCCAAGGAGGTCCCCCTTCCTCCCCTCAGAACCTTTCAAGGACTCCCTATTACCTATCACTTAAAGGCCAGTATCCCCTGACAAGCTGTTCAAGGCCATGCCTGCCCTGTTCATTTTCTGTGCCCTCAGGACCTAGCACAGAACCTGGCACTGCAGAGAATATTCTGTTGAATGATGAATGAACCAATGAATAAAGAATAGATCTTTCAGGAAACTAACTGGGGCTGCAGTATGCAGAGTGGAGCAAAGGAGCCCAAGCCATGAAGGAGGAAGCCCACTTGCTGCACTGTTACAATAGAGATGGAGGACACTCAGATCCTGCTGGCAGGGACCAGGAAGCTGCTGATCACTCCAGGATTCTGCTGGGAGTGGGCTTGGGGATGGGTTGCCTTCAGCCCTCTCCCTTGTCCCAAAGCCACTCCAAACCTATAGGCTTTTGTTCTGTCTTGTTTGTTTTGGTTTGGCTTGTTTTTTCCCAGCAGTGTTTCAGTTTCTGCCCTCCAAGGTGATTTTTCCTTTTTCTGGGAGAGAAAAGCCCCCTCAGCCACTGCTGGCGTTGCTATAACAACTTGGCTGCAGCTCTTTAGACAGATCCGTTTCCTTAAATCATTTAAGGAAAATTAGCTGCCATAACAACATGGAGCAGCTTTGAAAAGAGACCCACACAGGGCTGGGTGGCTCCTCCTCCACTCTGCACCTCCTGGAGCCTTCCAGATAAGCTGCTCTCTTTCTGTCAAATAAACAAACAAACAAACAAACAAACTATTACACAGTTACTTGACAGAGAAGCTGGTGACATGGTCAAATAAGAAACATAGAGCCATCACCCATTCACACAGGACCCTTAAGTACACAAAAATACAGATACAAATGCCACAACGAAACAGCTAGGAAAATGGATACATTCATACACATAAAACGGAAAACATATAGTGTGTGTGTGTGCCACAGCCTCAGCTTCATCACTCACTTAAAATGGAAAGACATGGCCCATGGCCCATGAGAACTGTTTCTAGGGTAAGAAAGGATGCTGGATCGGCAGACAAGGAGGGCCTAATATGGTACCCCCTCCCGGGGTACTTTTATGTTCACAGTGCCAGGCTTCTACTGCCTGGTCAGAGATGGGGGCAAATCTACCTCAGAGATTGGGAGTGCTCCCACTCCCATCCCTACTTGTAGGCCAAGTAAGAACAGAAGGAGCTATGGCATTTTGAATGAAAAGATTCCTTCTCTCACATTGCAAATTTTATCCTTCTCTGGGAAAAAGTAACACCACAGCAGTTAAAAAACAAACAAATAAGCAAAAAACAAAACAAAAAACATCCCTAAGACATTTGAGCCTCCCTGGGTCCCTAAGACCTCTGGAAACTGAAGAGTGGATCTCCTCACCTTTGTTCCAGATCCATGTCTATGATATTGCTATCCTAGTATCCAGGTAGAGCAAACAAAACTCTGGGATTTTTAACATATAGCTGAACTACTTATTTGCTTGCAGCTCTGAAGCAAGTGACCCCTCCAATCCAGGCTTTTAATTCCTCATCTATATATCATAAGGGGGTCAAAGAATGATCTCCAAGGGATCATTCCAGACACATAGTCAATGTCAATTTGGACTTATCTGTTGACTGTACTGCACAATCCACTCACTGACTCACAGAACTTCTACAAGCCTAAGTGTCCCAGTTGTCATCAGAGATGGGCAGCCTGATAAATGTCTATAAGTGTTCAGAAGCTCTGTAGACATTAGCTTCCTAAGCTTCAGTGTGCCCCTCTGCCAGCAGGAAAAAGCAACTGGCCGGCTTGCCTCACCAGCAGTGCAGCAAGATACTCATGTGTTGAACACAGAACATTTTCTAAAGAAAAGGGATTACTGCCCTGGGCTAGAGTGGAAAGGAGTGTCCAGAATTTGGCTGGCTGCTAGAGTTTTCATGAGGGGACAATTCAATGTGTCCACAGTACTACCGTAGGTCACACTTACATACTCCTTCAAGCATGGCCCAGGAAACCAGGAAGTAATCACAGAGGGGAAGGTTCAATATGCTAATAAAAACTAGAAACGGATAACATGTCATTCAGGGAATCTGAAAACAGACGAATGTGATTCATGAAATTTTTATAGTTTTTCCAATGTTCTGAGACAGTTTATGAAAGTTTAAGGAATTTGAAAAGAAACTATCATTTTTTAAGGATGATCTCTCCCACCCATGATAAAATATGGGTCTATTACTTGTTTGTTTTTAACAAAGTAGATTATAACTTTGGTACTTTGGCAGAAAGAAAGGTGGAAAGATGACTCTCTTACTTCAGAATAACATTCGTGTGGAGCTAGTGGCCCTCTGCAGTATCTTTCATCCTGAATGGCCCAAGGCACCTCTTATCAACTGACTAGATACAAATTGCTCAATTTCATTGGCAACTACAGATTCTGGAGGGTTCTCTTTCAGTCGGGTCCCTTTAACTCCTTATACCTCAATTCTTAGGAAAACAGAGAATCTCCTGCCATCTCCTCTGCTTTCCTTAAGTGCTAGCGACTAGACATGTAAACCTTTGTAAAGAGCTTACAGGAAACCGAGTCACTGTTTTGTGCTCTTGGAGAGGTACGTTTCTCCTCCCAATCCCTACAGCTCTAGCTCCCACGCTCCACCATAAATCGTGGTCTCTTTGTGCTTTAATCATTTCAGTGTCTCCAGCATTCAGAACAAAGTGAAGACCCCCAGTGAATGTTGAGGGGGGGAGGAAGCAGAAAAGTCAGCAAAGGAGAAGAAAACCTCTCTTTAAAACCTGGATTGTCACATAGATGGGGTTCTAAAGGATGAATGCTGAGCTAGGATGGTAGCTCAGTGGGTCACAGCATTTGACACAAGCATGACGACCTGAGTTCAAATCTCCAGGATCCAAGTAATATCAGGAACTGTTGCATGTGACTATAGTTAAAATGTTACTATGACAGGATGAGAGGCAGAGACAAGAGAATGCCTGGAAGTGTGTGCACAAGTGAGCATGTGCGCGCGCGCGCGCGCACACACACACACACACACACACACACGCACACACACACACACACACAAATATACACAAGAGAGAGAGAGAGAGACAGAGACAGAGAGACAGAGACAGAGACATAGAGAGACAGAGACAGAGGAGATTTTTAAAAAATGGATAGACCTCTGATGAGCAATGAGGAAAAAGACTCTTCTACACAAGACTGGAGAAATGGTTAAGTGGTTAAGAACTCAGATTGGATTCTCAGCGCTCACATGGTAGCTCATGACTAGCTGTAACTTTAGTTCCAGGAGATCAGACACTCTTTCCTGGCCTCTGAGAACTAAGCACACCCATGAAACACAGATGAAAATGCAAGCAAAGTACCCACACACATAAGATACATCTTTTTTTAATTTTTATTTTTGGATATTTACTTTATATACATTTCAAATGTTTTCCCCTTTGGAAACCCCTTATTCCATCTTAAGAAATCTTCTAAGCAAGAGACACTCTCTAAACCCCACAGAACCCACCTCCAGACCCATCTTTCCTCAAGTTTGTCTAATCCTTCCTCACACAGTAAGACCCCACATTTTGCTTCTCTGTAAACATTGATAGCTCTACTTTAAGAAATTATTTGTTTCTTCCACAAATATTGATGAGGATATTCCTTGGGCATGGTGCTTTAATCCAGTCTCTCTGGTCTAGGGGCTCCATGTTCCTAGCCACATTGCAAACCCCTCCAGCACAGGACTTGCCTTTCCCTGTTGCCTTAGACGTGACCAGGCGGCCTGCATAACCTCTTGAGAAGTCAGTCTCTGCAGAGGGGTCTTGTTTGAGTTCTACATGCTCCTAACAGATCTGCCCATACCCTGGCTCGAAGTGTACATCATAGCAAGCTTTAGTGACAGTTGTCGGACTCCTGTAGACTCTTTGTTCTGCATCTCCTGGCAGAGTTCATCCCTCAGTAGACCCCAAATGAAGGTTTGGGTGAAGAAATGTTGACAAAAATATCCCTCATCATCCCACCCATTAATTCCCAGCAAGACAGAGCAGAGACATCCCAGAAGGAACCACATCCTTTGTTCCCTTTCACGGTGTGTTTTCATGGATACACTATCTTCTTTCCTTTTCTTTCTCTTGCTCCCTCTGGTCCCTGATACAAAGAATTCCCACATACGTAGTTTTTTCTCAGGTTGATATTCTGGAAATGCTGGAGAGTTTGACTTCAGTCACACAGAGCCCCATCTTGAATCCATGAATGCTGAAGCTGTTCCCTTCTCTCCTTCTCTGTAACCACTATCTGTTCTTTATACCTTGGCTTCTCAGACCAAGCTTTGGGAACTATTCTTCCTGAACCATAGCTAAAACACTGTGAGCTGAAAAGGAAGCTCTGGACATGGTCTGACATCCCAGTTTACCTCGAAGTCAACTCTTCTCATTAACTTACACCATCCATTTCACCCTCCCACGTCCTTCCCCTTCTGTGCCCTTGGCTCCACGCAGAATGAGGTCTGTGTATACAGTGTGCTACTATTAGGCACCATGCCAAGCAGGCCCATAACAGAGGGCAGGTTACATTTTAGGAAGTTTTTGTGTTTAACATGTGTGGAACTTTTTGGAGAGCTATTTTTGGTTGTGGCTGTTGGAAGGCTCAGGAGCTCAGGATGGATTCATGCTGGTACATCAAATAGCATACTGCATTTCAGAAACTGGCTGTAGCCATGGGAAATCAAGTAAGCCAGATGCCTGATTACTCCATTATTTACTGTGGTGGAGAGAGAAGAATTCTGATAAAAGAACCAGACTAACAGAGGCTTCCAGCAAGAACCGAACTGTTTAACCTTTCATCAGGAAATGACCCTACTCTCCTGAAGTACCGTCGCCCCTTTCCCCAGCCCCACACCAGTCCCAGATGTCTGACTATAAAGAGGCTTATCAGCCTGAGCTCAGCCTAAACCCATGGTCGCTGACCCCAACACACGCCCATTCCTCAGGTTACTGCCAGTTTCTGCTGTGTTTCTTCATGAAGGGTGTGGGGTGTCAATAAAAGCGGAGCTTCCTTGTACTCTTCAAAAGCAAAAAGGCATTCATTCACACATTCAACATTTCCTGAGAGAGAAGCACTGTACACTGTAGCACAAAGGCCAGCTAACTGAACCCAGTGCCTTCCTTACAAGATCTAGATGAGGGCGGTGTCCTCGAGCTGTTCACAGAAAATCTGCAAGAATCTGAGGAAGACCCTCAAAGGACCCTTCCTTTAAAACAGAACAGCTCAATCATGTAGTTAAGGACTCAAGCTTAGGTCTAGGTTTAAACTTCTATTCAATACCTGATGACTTAGCTACCCTAGGCAGGTCCCTTAACTGTTATAAGTTTCAGTGTCTACATTTGCGTGTGGGAGGGCAGGTGGTAGGGTTAAGCTAGCAGATTCTTGTGACTGTCTCAAATCACTGTGCTCTGCACACTTCCTAAAAAGTGTGCTAACTGTAAGAGCCATGGATAAAGGAGTCATTAGGCAATGAAATTTGCAAACGTGTAGTTCAGAGCACCAGCCCAAGTCAATGATTACATACATGGTCGGATGTGTTGTGATAGACAAGGGCTCTGAGCACCAATGTCAGCAAAGCAGGCCTGAACCCAAATTAAGGTCATACTAAGCTCCCTGGGGGAACTGAGTCTAAAGAAAATAGTCTAGTGTGAATAAGGATTTGTACAAAAGCATGGCAAGAGTTTTGAAGAATGAGAAGTTGTTAAGTCAGCCTGAAAAGAGAACCAGAGCAGAAAGAAGACATAGCTATCGGGTAGGATACTGGGGTAACTGCAAGTTCTGCTGCTGGACTGGAGGAGGCATGGGAGGAAGGGCAGGAGGCAAGGCTGGGCTGCAGACAGAGTTCTGTCCGTGGTAAAGAGCCTGTGAGATGTCTTGGTGTGTTTGTGTTTGATTTACAGTTACAGAGAACCACCAGTCCATAAGCAAGAGGACAGAATTCAGAAGAAAGAGAAACAAAGGTTCCTCTGAGTTTCCAGGGTTCGAACTCTATTGTTGGTAGCTTTGCACCAGCAACTGGAATACTTTAGAAACAAAGAAATAGTCTGAAGTATGAACAAGAATCTTAGCAGAAAGGAAGAAGGAAAGAAGGAAAAGAGCCACAGAATTAGCATTCATAAGTAGTGAAAAAAATGGAGGAAAATATAAATGTCTAACAGTGGAAACTGATTAAGTGAATCAGAGTACATTCATATAATGGGTGTTTATGGTGAGATTCTATATTGAGAACTACACATGCTGTAATTTTAAGTGGGGAAAAAAGCAGACTGAGTTGCACATGTATTATGTTACAACAAACATAACAACTAGGTTTAAAATGCACACAACAACTAGGTTTAAAACTAGATATTAGCAGCAGTATTTCTAGGCACCAGGATGGTCCCCCCCCCTTGCTTCTTAATATTTTTCAATAATTTTCTATAAGTACATGTTATCTTTGTAACTAAAAATCATTGCAGAAGGAAGAAGGGACCTGCTACATAGTTATGAACCACATTCAGTCATGAGGTTCTCCCCAGGGGAACTGGGCTCAACCCACATTATATATGAGAACTGGGCTCAATTCTCAGCTTTCCACCTGCCCCTCTAGCTAGCTATATCTATCCATCCATTTATCCATCCATCTGTCAGTCCATCCGTCCATTCACCCATCCATCCATCACATTGCTATCCTTTTCTGTTAAAAAATTCTAGCGAGTCTTACCTGCTCATCACCCTCTGAAAGCACAATGTACAATTTCCTTCTTCCTTCCCTGGAGCACCCCCATATTTTGCTTTCTTCCTGTTTTGGCCCCTTCTTGGTCTGCTAAGTCTTGACCTTATAATATTGTGCTGTTGGCTAGGAGAACTGCAGGATTCTAATTTCCTATGGGTAAAGAGGATATACTCTTCAGGTAAAGCTTGCCTGTAGGCTCTGATTCTGGCTCTGCTTGATTCTTCACCTCTCTGTATCTCAGTGACCTTATCTGTGTGATGTGGTTCTACCATCTCCTTAGGGAACTACTGCAAAGATTAAAAAGTCACTGGGTATGGTGGCAGAGGCCTGTGATCATAGCTCTGGGAAAGCAGGGGCTAGCAGATGCAAAATTCAAGTCCAGCCTAGGCAACAGTATAGTAACTTGTGTTGTTCCTATGGCAACATACATGACAAAAGCAACTTGAAGGAAGGGCTTATTTGTCTCACAGTGTGAGAGTACAGTGTACTGTGATGGAGAATTCATAGCTGCAGGAGCTTGAGGCAACTCATCACATTGCTTCCACAGCGATGGAGTAAGAGAAGAATGCTGTAGACAGCTCCCCTTCTCCCTTTTCACTCAGTCCAGGAGCCCAGTCATGGAATGGACCACTCACATTTCAGGTAGATCTTCCCACCTTAGTTTACACAACCTAGAAACTTCTTCACATCTCCTAGGATATTTTAGATCCTGACAAGTTGACAATATTAGTCATCACACCTTCATAGTGAGATCCCACCTCAAAAATCAACAACACAAAAGCACCCAGAAGTTATATGCAATGGTATTTTGTAAGGATGGCCAATAATAAGCACTGAGTAGATGTTAACTTGTATTCTTATAAACCCAAACCTAGTAATATCCAACAGATAATTTTATGTTAATTACAGAAAGATCTTCAGGACAATAATACTCATCAGAACTTAAAGCATAGCATTTTAAAGATAGTGGTAATTGTGGTTATTGAAGTAACAGTGTTTCTGAGTCTGAAAAGACAGACTTGGGGGAGGTGCCGGCCTTAGCTCAGCTTCTCTGGCCATTCACAACTCTCATTCCCAAGTCTTTCTTCTGTAACTGGGATGTAGTCTACCCAGGCCCTCAAGTCTTTATCTCTTAGGGCTTTCTGTATTTGTTCCATTTCCTTCTGTGTGAATTTACAATTTATCCTGTAGAAGTCAAGCACATTCCTTCATTCCTGGATTCAGAGTCCTTGTGCATGTTGAAGCCATGGTCATCCCTAAAGGCTGACAATGTCATTTAACGTCTTACAATGAATACAAACAAATAGCCCTTTCACAGGTAACCAAAGACAATGGGAAGATACAGATATTAGCAAGATGATTCCTAAGAGTAGCAACATTACAGTTATGAAGTGGCAACAACAATAATTTTATGGTTGGGGTCACCACATGAGGAACTGTATTAAAGGGTTGCAGCATTCTGAAGTTTGAGAACCACTGGAATAAAAGTTATCTTGCAGATCCCCTAGGGGGGTATTCAGACAGCAGGTGCAACTTGGGACTGGGTTTCCTTCAAAGACATTCTTAGAAGTGAGCTCCCTAGGATGTTGGGAGAGCAGGGACCAGGAAGGCAGAGACAACTAGCAACTGAGGCTGCTGCAGGTGCAGCTGCTCTCTCAGTGGCTGTGCCTGGAGGGCACATAAAGGCTGCAGCTTCCTTTTAAACCCTCATACCACCTGGGCAGACTCCGTGGTCGGAAGAGTACACTGAGTCAGGTTCCCAGAACAGTTGGATTCTGTTGAGTTTAGCACCAGGCTGTGACCTTAAAACGTCCTCCAATAGCCGAGTCATGGGTTGTTGTTATGTGGTCTTGCTGTGTAGTCATGGGTTGTTGTTACTTGGTCTTGCTGTGTAGTCATGGGTTGTTGTTACTTGGTCTTGCTGTGTAGCCCAGACTGGCTTAACACTTTCCTCTTGCCTCTGCTTTCCAAGTACTGGGCTGATTACAGCTGTGTGCCACTGAACCCAGCCTGCAGCATTTTTTAAATATATATTTAAACAGATGTTCACTGCTGAACTGGAAATGGGTGCCAGATGGGCCAGACTCCAAGGCCCACTACTCCAGCTCAGCCCAGGGTGTGCTTGCTTTCCAGGGACTTGACATTTCTCAAGTGTGTCTTGTTTTATCTTTCAAGTAGTTTGTAAGCAGCAAGTCTAGAAAGGAGAAATCCATCACTTTCACTTTTACCTGAGTACGGTGCCATCTTTTTTTAAGAGAAAAGGTTCGGAATGAATCCATAATCTTTAGGTTAAATTTATAGTATAAATACGTATTGGGTTTATTCTATAATTTAGCATATCCTGATTCCCCTTTCTCCCATTATAAAGATCATTCTTATTTGAAAAGTTCTTAACAAATTCCATAAAATCCAATATGCCCCATAAGTTCGAGGCTGGTGTTTTATTGAGGCTGATACTAATGCAGCCAAGACGTCTGGGGCTGAAGGTGTAGTGCAGTTGGTGAAATGCTTGACTGGCATGTACACAACACTGGATTTAATCTCTGGTACTGCCACAACAAGAAGGGGTTGGGGGACAGAGAAGAAAGAAGAGAAGGAGGAAGAGAAGAAGGAGAAGTTGTTGTTTTCCTTTTGGCCTTCAGACTGCTTCTTTCTTCTTTTTAAAATGATTAATTTATTTACATCTAGATCACAGCTCCCCCTCCCTCCTCTCCTTCTAATCCCCTCTCCCTTCTCCTCTTCCCTCTTCCCCCTTTCTCTTTCTCCTCAGAGATGGGGAGTCCTCTCATGTATTTCAACCTCCCTTGGCATGTCAAATGGCAGTAGGACTACGTGCATCTTCTCCTATTGAACCTAGACGAAGAAACCCAGTTAAGGGGAAGAAGACCAAAGGCAGGAAACAGAGTCAGAGACTCTTGCTCCAGTTGTTAGGAGTCCATCATGAAGACCAAGCAACACATCTGTTACATACATATGAGGGGCCTAGGTCTGTCCCATGCATGCACTTTGGTCAGTGGCTCAGTCTCTGTAAGCCCACATGATCCCAGGTTACTTGATTCCATAGTTCTTGTTTTGCTTTGTTGTGTTGTGGTATGGTGTGGTGTTCTTGACCTCTCTGGCTCTTTCAATCCTTCCTCCCCCTCTTTCACAAGACTCCCTGAGTTCCATTTCATTTTAGGCTGTGGGTCCCTTCATCTGTTTCCATCAGCTGGATTAAGCCTCTCAGAGGGCAATTATGCTAGACTCCTGTGTAAATGTATAGGGAAATATCATTAATAGTGTCAGGAGTGGGCTCTCTTTCATGGTATGGGTCCCAAATTGGGGCAGTCATTAGTTGGGCCATTCCCTCAATTTCTGCTCCATCTTTAGCCCTGCATATCTTATGTGCAGGGCAAATTGTAGGTCAAAAGTTTTGTGGGTAGGTCGGGGCCCCATCCCTCTATTAGAAATCTTGCCTGAGTACAGAAGGTGGCCATTTTAGGTTCTGTATCCCCTATTGCTAGGAGACTTAGCTAGGGTCACCCTCATAGGTTCCTGGAGTTTCCCTTGTCCTAGGTTTCTGATTTGTCCTAGAGGGCAGAGGAGTTGCAGAAAACCATGCTGAGTATGTGGTAAGATACTGACTGTTGAGATTGGGCCACAGCAAGGACAGTCATGTAGGGAAAGGAGATGAACAAAGAAGATGAGAGTCTGATAGTCTCTTAGGTGAGCCCTTTAGAGAAGAAATAGATTCTGAAAACAAGGTTTTAAAGGGTCCTGGAATGCAGGGCCAAGGCAGCTGGAGGTCTGTGGGCAGGAACGGGCAGAGCAACAAGCATTAGTTCTGATTATGCAATCAGCACCAGTGTTTAGACCTCAAAATGGTGACCTCCTTCAATCTGACAGTTGGCTGCTCTATAATTTGTTAAAAAATGACAAAATGTCTCATTTTGCTGCAGTTCATTTTGGCCTTTCTTAATATTAGAAAGTTAATTTCAGAAGGGAATAAATGTATTAGTGTTGCCATAGAGGTGAAAAGATGGATTTTGTACTGTCAAGCATTTACTTTGAATGAATCCATCACGCTACAAAATGGCTACCATCTTCCCAACTCTGTACTCCCTCCCTTTCCCTATCCCCCTTTCTACCGTCCCCCACTCCTTCTATCCGTCCACACACCTACTGTGCTGAGCTCTGGGGGACACAGACATTAAAGGACACAGTTGCTGCTCTTAGGCAGTACTCGCCCAAGAGGGGGAGGCAGAAAAAGGACCCTGTACCATGGGTATTAGTTTAACTGCCAAAGACTGAGGAAGCCCATAGAAGAAGTTGCCCATCTCACAAAGGGAACTGAGTCTTCAAAAAAAAAAAATTTATTAGTATGTATGTGTTTGTGTGAGAATACAGGCATACGTGTATGTGTGTGTGTGTGTGTGTGTGTGTGTGTTTGGATGTACACACATATATGAGGGAGAACACGTGTATATGTGTTCATATGTGTGTAGAGGTGAGAGGTTAATTCAGGTGTTTTCCTCAGTCACTCATCACCTTATGTTTTTAAAAAGTAACTCTCACTGAACATAAAGCTTACCAGTTGGCGACACTAGTGACCCATCTGTTTCTACCTCCCTGGTGCTGGCATTATAGGATACAACATACATTATATTGGTAAATTATTATGTGCTGTCTAAACTCACCAAAGAAGCTGGCTCTGGAGACTCAAATACAAAGAGTTTCAGAGTATCCTCAGAGTGCCTGTGCTTCTGTTACCGAAAGAAAGAAGAACCATAGCCCCCGAATAAACACAGTGAATCTTTGAGAATAGCCAGAAGGGAAACTATTTGCAACAAAGGTTACTCCATGCCTGCTGTGGGAAGCCATAATGTCTTCCCTTAAGAAGACCTTCTACCCAGAACTCCCTCAATCAAGAAGAGCCTTGCCTCATTCTTACCAGATTCTGTACCTTCAGGATTCTCCCTTCTGATTGAGCAGCTTCTCCTTTTTCTCATGGGCAGCTCACAGAATTATTGTAGCATTCCGTTCTCTCTCCATGCCACTGCTCTCAGGAGCCTCTTTCATCATCACAACTGAAACGAATGTGATAATGTCCTAAGAAAACCACAGGAAGTAGACATCATTCCCTTGCTACACACAGACAGCAAGATGTCGCGAGTCCCACCTGGACCTGTGAAGCTCTGCCGCCTTGATTTCTGTCAATGCCCCTTCGTCTCTCCCAGGTTTGCGTTTGCAGCTTCTCTTAGGTTGTTGTGATGAGCATAGCTTTGTTTTATAAGAGAAGAAAACAGTTTTGTTGGGTTAGGAAGGTGAGGCAGTTAGAATGATAAATTGGTCTGAATGCTCTACAGGGGAAGAGGTGGACCCTACAAGGAAAGCGTAGTGTGTGAGGAAGAGGCACGCTCTCTGTCTCTGTGTCTCTGACCCTCTGTGTCTCTATCTCTGTCTGTCCGTCTGTTTCTCACTCTCTATAGGTGTGTGTGTGTGAGTGTGTGTGTGTGTGTGTGTGTGTGTGTGTGTGTTGCTGAGGGTTAAATCCAGGATCACAGCTCTACACTGAGCTCCATTCCTCACCCCTGCGGTCCTCTTGTTTTCCATGACAAAGCAACAAGTGAGCCCTTTAAAGCATGCAAAGCACTGTCTAGATTATTTGACTGGTAAGATCTTTGGGTAGCATTTTGATGGATTCCTCTGATTAGCCTCCATACCACCGAGTCCTGTTCAAGCCAGTTGAGATAAACGAGTTAGAGGTTATAAAATCACAGGATATCAGAACCAGAAGGTGTGTGAGAGAGACTCTTATTCAGCTTCATTGTTTTACAAGTGAGAAAGCTGGTGTGGGAAGGAAAATGACTTCCACAAGGTCACAGTGATTGGTGGCAGACACTTGGCTGCCATTTATTGTATCTTCTTTTCCTTAGCATCTTCCACAGTTAGGTACTTTGAGGCAAATTATTTGATTGACACCATCCTCCATGTAGCAGAAACACAAGAAAGCAACCACAGTTGTCTGACCCACCCATACTCTCTGGCAGCAAAGTGGGCTTCTTTCTGTGAAAGGATGACCTTGGGTCCTTGATATTGCTTCGTTGGCCCCCACGTCCCAATGCTTTCTTCAGTCGTTTCTTCTATACTTAGTACTTCATAGTCATAAATATACCCGCTCGTCTTGTAGCCTGAAATCAGCTATTGCACAGCTAGAGGCCACTTTGGGAATCTAGAAAATGAAGCAGATATATCTACAAGGAATTGTACTGTATTAGTTAGTTTTATGCTGTGGTGACAAACGAACTCAACAGCTTGGCAGGTTACATACTAAAACTTTATTTCATGCCCATGCTACAAGAGGACTGTGGGTGAGTCAGCCACAGCTCTGTGGCTTGGCTCAGGCCTATATGCCTTCTCATCTAGGTTCCAGGATGGTTGTCCTTGATTGGAGAAATGTTACTTTCACAGCAGCAGATGGGAACCCAATTCCACGAAAGCACCCACTCACAGAAATACCAAATGCCATGAGCACTCACATTCCATTGGTCAAGTCTGTCCCATAGCCAAGGTCAAAGTCTGTGGATTCTTAATAAACAGAGCTGTGATAGTGTATTCCCTCATCACAGACAGGAGAGAAAAATCTGGAACAAAGACCAGCTGAGCCAAAATTGCCCTGTTGCTATCAGGAAAGGTAGTTGCTTCTATGAACCCAGTTTCTGATCTTTGAAATAAACCTGTTGGTTTGGGAACGCAAATCAGATTTGTTCAAGTTTCCAATCCCAGTTGTACCGCAGACTGCCTTTGTGACCTGAAGTTACTCAGCTAGCCCCTTCACAAGTGTAATGATTTCAGTCTCTCACTGTTTCTCATAATTTCATTTCATTTTTAACCTTAGAAATATTTTTCAGGAAATAATATATCTTGTGAGGAAACATTATTTTAAAGATGTAATTCATTTAAGTTCTATTAAGCTTAGGAAAATTGAATTCAATGTGTTTCTGAATAGCAGTATTAATCGTGCATAAAAACATCATTGCTCAATCACTTCCCGATGGGGGAGAGAGTGATTTGGTCCCGTCCCTCCCTGCTGAAGTATTGGCTCCTGAAAGGTTCTAGGAGAGGGTGACTTAGCATCTTCAGTTGTGTAGCCACAGCCTGGTCACACAGATGGCCTTGGTTAAACTCAGTTGTTACAAAATATAGAGGCATGAATGTGGGACACACATTTATTAGAAGGAAGGGGGGTTTTCAGGAGTGAAAATGATAAGAGTGCATTCTGTACATACATGAAAATGTCAAAGAATACTTCATTTGATTAAAAATTCTATGTAATAAAATCAAATCACTGCTGCTTAGTCATCTCTTTGGCCAGCCTGCTGTCCCCAGATGTGTCTGTGTCTACTGGGTGTTCTTAATGGCCAGTATCTGTGGGTGGGCTGTGGGATCCCCAATGGGTTGTTGACTGAGCTTTGCACTGTGGCAGTCTAGGCCTGGCTCTAGGGACGAACAGCACCCTGCTTTTTGACCTTCTTGTTCCTGACTTCAGGAGACCCTGTCTGTGTAGATAGCACTCATGGAAGCCTCTCTGCTCAGCTGTCCCTGTGGCATGGGCTTCCTCTCCCCACTCTCCCATCCCTTCTGCAGGACTCTGTCACCCTCCATGGGATTGCTAGATTCTAGCTCACACTGGACCTGAGGGTATACCGCTGTCATTTAGGATTTATGATTGAGTCACAGAAGCTGACATGGTAGGTGCTTTGTAACCATTTGTTGAATGAACTAACATATCCGCTCTACTCCTCTTGACCAGGCTGTTGGTCTCTGTGAGGTATGGAGTCCACAGCCATCAGGTACCTCCTAGCTGCTGGGCTCATCCCTCCACAGCCTTGAAATATTTGATTGCCCCAAGGCACGAGGCCACCTTCCTTCTCTGTCAGGGAGGGTGGAAACAGCTGCTGGTCTCTAAACCTCCAAGTTTATTTTCTTTTCTCTGTTGTGTTATGTTGTAGCATTTAAACTTCCAAAATAAATGGGCTGATTTATTTTTCTTGAGTTTTTGTACGTTTCTGACTAGAGAGTTTTCTTTCTTTCTTTTCCTTCCTTCCTTCCTTCCTTCCTTCCTTCCTTCCTTCCTTCCTTTCTAACTTACTTTCCTAAAACCAGCAGAAATAGTCTCACTTAGACCTAAGGAAACACACTAAGTATCCTTACACTTTTTCAATTAGTGGCAAAGATATGCAAAAGGTTTTCAATTCATTCTGTCCTTTACTCTCCTGTGTGACCTTGGAGACACACAAACAGGTGGCACCCTCTCCAAAAGAAAGATTATCTTTAAAGTGAAAGTAATACCCACAGCTCCAGTTTGTGTGAAAAATTCAGCGAGATGTCACATGCCAAGAAGTTTGATGTCCGCATGCCATGGGAAAGATTGCTGGGTTTATAACAGCCAGCCATGGTGAACACTTGCCAGAGCCATCACTGATGCAAAAAGTCCTTCATTTGAATTAACTCAATTAGTTCTCACTGTTGTGACATAGTTCATTATTACTTTTCCCGTTTTATGGACGAGGGAAAAAGAATGAAAGGAATTATCGAAGCCCCACAGGCAGTACAGCACTCAAACTGTATGAGATGACAGGTGAGATGACTGGATGGGTGTGGCCTGGTCCTTACCTCCTCCTCCCATTTTTCTTGTTTCATGCTCCCTGATCTGCAAGTCAGGCCACTTGACATGAAAACGCCCTCCTTCACAGCTGTCCATGGCAGGCCTGAGCCCTGAGCTCTGCCAAGGAGCACTGGACTGGTTTTTCTGCCACTTATCAGACTGCCAGAGGGAGGGCAGCCTGTCTGCTTTTCACACAACAGATATCAGGGTAGCCGAGAGAACTCTGGAACCTTGAAAATGTCGTTGGCTCTGAGCAGAATGCCAATGAGGGGCCTAGCCCAGCTTACAGTGAGATTTTATGACCTGAGAGGCTCCCTGGCAGTCAAGGAAGAAATGCTGTTGGCTTGGGCCCAGCTGCCAGTTCCTGCTCCTCGATCTGGGGATGAGTTCTTGGAATGTGTTAAGAGCTGTTTGTTCAGTTGCACTGGGCGAGCACCTACTTCCAGGATGTTATCTGGAGACCTGGAGGAAAATGGGTGCTTCACCTTCAGGCTGAAATCCAAAAGAGGGAGAAGGTAGGGAGAGAAAGGTAGGGGGAAGGAGGAGAATTACAAAGACTGGCTGAATCCACCGGGGAAATAAAATTTGGAAAGAAATTAAAGAAATTATAATGAATATTTTAGCTCTGCCAAGTCATCAAGATGGCCTAGTACAGATCTGGGGACTTTGAGGTCAAGGGCAAAATTGCTCCCTATACGTTATTCCAATACTTTTATCCTTAAAATTCATACAAATTGTGTATCTTACTTTGGGATATCGACTTAAGCCATTTGCTTCTTCACTGCTACCTTCAGGGCTGCACCCCTATTTTGCTTCTCAGCTGCCCCCTAGTCCTCTATCATGCTGATGAATCCACTGGATCCTGTAGGGTATGATTCTAGAGCCGTAAAATCCACCCACTGTAAACAATGGCTCAGGTGGGCAGGAAGAGTGATTCATATCAACATTCAGCAAGCACCTGCCAATTATTAGTCATGGAGCTCCCAGGGATGCAGTGATGAGTTGGGCCAGGTAGGTTTCAGCTCCGAGCAGCTCACAGTGCAATGTAAGAGGCAGGCCTATCACTGGGGTATCATGGTATAGCGGTCATGCTACGGTGGCAATGGCAGCTTCAACATGCTGGCCAAATTCTACACAAGGCTCCTTTTAAACTGTATAGCTACTCCAAATATAGTGCGTAGGCAGATAATATCAGAATTATTGCAGTATGAGGAATCAAAGGCTGAGAGAGCATATGACTTGTTTGAGTCTTGCAGCTGGCAGGTAGAAGAATTAGAGTTTCAACTCATGTCCTTCTTCAAAGTGTAGACTAGTCCTGTTCCATTCTGTTGACTTCTGTCATAGGGTGTGATCTCAGAGGACAATCTACCCAGTCTAGAAGAATGATCAAAGGAAGGTTTCCAAAAGGGTGCAACAGCAGCGTTGAAGCCTTAAGGATAAGAAGGAGATGCCCAAGCAGCTATAAATCAGCCAGGGGTTTAGTGAGGGAAGAGCATGAGTATAGCAAGAAGTGCTGAGAATAAGACTTTGTGAAAAATCGAACATGATCTAAATAACATTATAGAACAGTGGTAGGGCAGAAGGCTAGAGAACTGAGTAGACCCAGAGCTTGAAGACTTTATGCTAGGAAATTATCCTCTGGGGTTTAGGAAAGCAGTAGAAGTTTAGCTAATGGAAGAATGACATGGTCAAATTTGCACCTGAGAAAGTTATTGCCAACCATGCGTAAAGGATAAAATGAAGGCGGAGAGACTGAAGGCTCTCTCAGGGTCCTTCCATCCATCTTCATTTGTCTCCGTCATGTATCAGTGTCATTGTATCATCTGTCTTGTCCCTGTCTGCCTGCATCTGTCTAGTTATCAGCCTCGATCTGACCTGCCTGTTTATCTGATCCATTGGCTTCATTATATAACCCCAAGCAAGTCACTTCACTACTCTGAACCAAGGGTCCCCCACCAATAAGACGAGGATCATAATGGCAGCCCCAAAAGATTAGATGAGGGATTAAATGTGATATTGCATGTGAAATCTTTTTATATATTACAAAGTACCATACAAATGTGAAGGATTATCATTATCTACCCTTGCTCTCTCGGGTGTGTGTGTTTTTTCACCCAATATTTACTGAGGATGGTCTTAAGGCTAGACGCCATCTATATATTTGGTATATATGTAAAAGAATGTTTATAATGAATCAGAAAGAATGCTAGCCTTCTACTGGATCAAAGTAAAGCTCTATTAGAAGCAAAAAGTCTCTGTTCAGTATTGGAGTATGTCTGTCTAGTGACTGCTCTGTCAGTCCAGCCAGCCACACACCCATCCACCCATCCACCTATCCATTCATCCACCCATCCTGTCTCCTGATTCTCTAGCTGTGCTGTTTATAGTCACAAATGCTCTGACGGAAAACCACCCTGGTCATACTACTTATCACATCTGTCCCTTGCCCTATAGCTCACTCTTGACCAGCATGTGATTTTAAGAGTCCATGCTTTAAAAGAGACAAAAAGAAAAGACCACTGCTTGGGTTGATTCAATCAATCTCTCTCTCTCTGTCTCTCTCTCTGTCTCTCTCTCTGTCTCTCTCTCTGTCTCTCTCTCTCTCTCTCTCTCTCTCTCTCATTTTTGGAATTTTCTGACTTTTCCCACCCCTTTCCAAGTGCTTCTCTCAGGATTTTTCTTAAGTCTTAAGCTGGTCCCACATGGCTTTGACACTCCACATTCTGTGAGCCAAAACACTTTTCAGCCTGAAAATGGAGTCAATGCCACTGGATTCTGCAGGTTCTGTAACTGACTTAGGACTGCCAGAGAGGCCTCAGGCAGGTCCAAACCTCTTTATCTTTAGCAAAGTTTATATAGACTTTGTCGTGGAAGTCACTCACCTTTAAAGACTATTTCAGAAGCAGTGTTTCACAGTGGGGTAGGAGTCCTATTGTGTTACTTCCAAGCTTTGTGACAATCAAGTTATTTAACCACTGGGGACCTCAGTGTTAGAATCAATGAGATGAACACAGTGCCTCCTCTGAAGGTTGCAGTAAGGGCTAAATGGTGTGAGGTCTGGTGTGAACTACTGACACACTGTGCTTGGTGAATTGACCCAGGCAGAATTTGAGATTATTCTTCGAAGGTAATGAAGTGTATTGCCACTGAGTCTCCTGGTTTTAGGGTTCGTTGTGCATGTCTCTATGGGTGTTGCAGGTGTGTTTGTTCAAGTGTGGGTATCTGCAGGCGTGTTTGAAATGCTGATCCACTGCTTATGACTTTTAAGACCCCAGGAGAGTAGCCCACAGTAGAGCTTTCTACAACATGTAACCACCCCTTGGCAGTGCCCTCTGCAGTTTCTGTTGAGCACTTGTATGTAGCTTTAGTACAACCAAGGAACTGTAATTTTTAAAAGTTGATTTCAATTAGTTTAAATTGTTTGAATTGTCACAGTGACTACTGTATAGCCCTGGGTGTGCTCCCCTATCCCCTCTTGATTACCCCTGCAGTAATTATGGTATCAAAAACCATACTGGACACCTGCTACTTTTATACATTTAGTTATGCACTAAGTTATTTAATGAACACCAGTCTTGCATATGAGTGGTCTTTCTGTCACCTTTGTTCTACTGATAAAGGGCTGAGGTTTGAGGCAATAGCAAGTCCTTCAGAGTTGCAGGATTGACGTCCAGGTCTCCAGCCCAAAGCCATTCCCTTTGCATGCTCTTGGCTCATATGGTCTTTTAGAAATGTAGGCACAGTCCCCAGGGCAAGTGTAAAATTCCCTCTTGTTATAAATAGAATGCTCAGCTATACAGTGAAGAGTGGATCTGAGTGGTAGGTGAGGAGGGAGGCATTCTGAGCAGAAACAGGAGACAGCTGGGAGGCAACTGCAGTAGTTTTGATTCACAGAAGCCAATGTCAAGAGCCCAATCACTGGTAACCACCCAGTCCTAGCATCGGAGACAGACAGATCTTTGCAGATCACTAAGAACAAGTCCTTATTTGAAGAATGCTGTACCTGAGGCAAGGAGGCAAGGAGGCAGGCATGTCCCAGGATTCCTTGAGTTAGCAAAGGACCATTATCTCCTTCCTGCCCTGATCTTCTTCCCAAGGCACAAGTCCATTATGTCAGGGATTTTAACCATCACCACCTCTTTGCCTTCACCCAAACCTTCCTTTCATTTTTAGAGACTGCTCCTCCAGGCTTAGATGCCACTGAGTTACCTAAAAGACAGGGATTTAATCTTTTTCTAAACAAATACATTTTTGCAAAGAATGAGCAAATCCACTGCCAGAAGTTTGAGCATTTTCTCCAGGGAATACAGACACTCATACAAGGTGTCTTGGAAGTAGATGAGAAATAGCTTCTTCCATTTTTATTTTTAGAGAAGGGGGTGGGGGAACCAAACAACACTCTCGAAGCCTGATGCTACTCCTCACTCATCTCTCATTTGCCCAAGACCATTTTGTCTTAAGGCTCTGGGAGGCTGTGGGAAGCTGCTGTGGGAAGCTGCTGTGGGAAGCTGCTGTGGGATTTTTATCTTCATGATTAACGTGCTACACTTTATTGAGTTCTTTACTTCCGCAGCAGAATCTGCAATGCAGGATTTTACGTAACACCTCATTTTCTTCTTTCACCATTACTGTTATTAACCTGGTGGCAATAAACAGAAAATACAGCTTTGCTTGTATCATGCTCTTTATTATTGTCCCAGTAGCAAGAAAGATTAAAAGGAGAGGAGAGAGAACCCAGGGAGAATAGGAAAGGAAGGTTTACCCTTTATGCCCTTTCCTCCTCCCTCTCCCATGACAGCATCTGTACAGAGGAGCTAGGATTAATATCAATTCTGAACAGATATTTTCTCCCTCACTATAAACTCAAGCATTTATGTATTTGGCAAGGATTCCCAAGCACCCACTGTGTGTCTGACACTGTGCTAGATGCTGACCATAAAAAAGAATTGAGGGGTGATTAATCCCCTGAAGGAAAGAGACGCACAAGGAAATAATAGTGAAATGGTGACCTGTGTATGCTAAAGTTGGAGGGTCAAGACAGTAAGAGAAGATGCATGATACGCCATACCCAGAAGTCAGCCCTCCCGCAAAGGGTCCACATTTGGTTTAAGGGGGTTTTAGATAAGACAAAGCATTCCTGGCAGCAACAGAAGCAAGGCCTTGTGGGACACAGAGAAGCATGGAATACCTTGGATGTTCTCAATTTGGAATGATGGAAGCAGAGGCACTCATTAGCAAGCAGCAGAGGCTGAGGTTGGAGATGGTGGCAGGTCATGAAGGACATGGTCTTCATATAGGAAATTCATGTCATATATATTGCTAATATACCCTTTCCCCCTTAAAAGCAGGCCGAAGATTAGGAAATTATTACAAAAATATACTGCAAGGAGAACTTGTCTATGGGAACAAGATTTATTTTTGACCTTGTCACTTACACACTGTAACCTTAGGAAGATGTAAACTTGGTAAGATGATTGTGAACAAGGTTTTTAAGCTTTTAATACTATTTCATGTGTCAGAAGAGGGTCACGGGGGAAGAGAACTCTAGACAATCTGAACAGCTAGAGAGACAACCAGCAAATCCCATTAGATTTTGGCAAAAGTGTTTCTATGGAGGTTGATGAAAGAGTTTCCTTCAGGCCAACAGATAAAGGCAGATTTGTTGACAAAACCTTCTCTAACCCTTGGTCAGAGAAGTTCTCACCAGTGCTTATTCAGTTTTTGCTACTGGAGGGAGTGAATGCCTCCAGTCCCCATGAATAACACTTATTGCTAGTAGATGACACAGATATATGAGAATGTGTCTTCAGGTGTTTGTTTGTTTGCTTGCTTGTTTTTTTAAAAAAAATAACCTTCTGTTCTGATATCCTAAGAAAGATGTGCTCTGCTTCTGCTTAACTATAATGAGAAAGAACTCTATTTTTATAGGAAACATATGACTATACGGGGGAAATGTGCCTCTCATTCATATTGCCATATTTGGGGAAAAAATAAGCTTGTTTTTTGGATCCAAATAACATAACCCAAGACTGTAGAACATCTGATCACATCATGTCCTAACTGGGAACAAATTCAGCTTTGATTGGAATGTATCCTCCTAAACTCAGGCTTTGGAAACTCAGCCCCCAGGACAACAGTGCTTGGGATAGGAGGGTCTCTGGGGTGTATTTAACCACGAGAGCTCTTCCCTCAAGTGGGTCAGCAATACCATAAAAATAGCTGGCAGGCTGGGCTTAGTCTGTTCTTCTCTTCTGCCACGTAGAAGTACTGTTTGTCCTTATCTGGGCCCTTCTCCTTTCTCACGTGAAGACGTAACAAGAAGGACTATGAGAAATGACTGTGTGTTCTTTATACACTGTCCAGCCTCAAGTATTCTGTTAAAATACAGACTAAGACAAGTGGTGAAGAGGCACACATCCAACTCTGGCTTGTAAGATGAGTGGAGTCTCCATCTGAAGTAAAAATCTTGAGAGATGGTCAGACTACTTCCTTTCCATGGAGGACCCTTTCCTTGTCCCAACTTGGTGAGCGCCTTCTCCTCGAACTCTATGTGGCTCCAAGAGCTACTTCCTCTGTAAAGTCTTTCCAGAACACTCACTCATCAGTCACACTTCCTCCTGAGTCTTAATATACTTCCCTCATAGCGGTACCTGAAAGGCTTGCATACACTCGTCTGAGTCCCCAGACGGCACCGGAGAATGTGCGGTGGAGGGTGAGAGGTGTGGTGATAAGAATCAAAAAGGAGTGAAGAAAAGTAAAGAGAGAAGTGAGAAACACGTTGAGCATGGAGGAAAGAAAGAAGGGGAAGGAAGAATAAAGGAGCAGACACTGGGTCCCTGCTTGTGCCCTCCCCCCTTCTTTTCTTCTCTAGCTCGCTCTGAAGGAAGCAAGTAGGCCATCTTAACAGCTTAATTTCCCCAGGATAAAGCACATCATTTCAAGGGCTGGTGAGATGGCCTGGGATTAAGAGCGCTTACTATTCTTGAAGAAGACCCAGGTTTGGTTCCCAGAACCAACGCGGCCACTCACAATCACCAGTAACTCCAGCTCCACTGTATCTGACTTCCCCTTCTGGCCTTTGCAGGTTCCTGCATGTACATGGTTCACATAAACTCATGTAGGAATCATGATACATACACATAGAAATAATAAATGAGTTCTTATGAAAACACTTCAGATTGTATTTTAAAAACAAAGCCCAAATGCTGGCACCTTGAATATTTCTGTGAAAAGTGGTAACATTGGCTCTGCTGAGTGAAAAGGCTACAGTAGTGTGAAAATGGCTGACCAGCCTTCCTGCCCCAGGCATGCCCACAGGTCATGCCAAGGAAATGAACACGGCAGTGTTGTCCTGAAAGAGAAGATTAGGGAAGATAGCATCACATGTCCCCAGTTAAAGGCCTGGGGATGGAGGCAGAGGAATGCAACAAGAAAATCAAATATTTGAAAAATATAGGACACCTGAAGAAAACAATGTATCCTGAGCCTATCAACAAAGCTTTTGTCCCAAATAAGTCTGAAACTAAAGACCAAAGAGAGAAGTTTCTCTGTGTTCTCAGAGCAGGCTAGAAGGAAAGCCAAGATGAGTTTTCCAGAAAGAAGGAGGAGGAGGAAGAGAAGGAGGAGGAGGAAGAGGAAGAGGGAGGAGGAGGAGAAGGAAGAGAGAGGAGGAGGAGGAAGAAGAAGAGGAAGAGGGAGGAGGGGGAGAAAAAGAAAAAGAAAAAGAAAAAGAAAAAGAAAAAGAAAAAGGAGAAACATTTTCCAAGAGCCTACTCTGTACCAGAACCTCTAACGTAGTAGTTAGACATCTATCCTTACCCCTCTGGATTAGCTGACAGCCTCCTGCTGTAGATATCCCCAAGGATCAAGGCCACAGCTATTTGTTGAGTGTTTAATGTGTGCCCAACGGTGCCTCAGTTTCATCACCCTTTGGTTTTTAATGAAGCAACATTAACTTTTAATTATCAAGTTAAAATGTCCCTTAGCTCTCGTGGGTTTATACATTATGGCTCAGTCCTCTCTTAGCTGAAGGTTCCTTGATTATTTTTGCTTCATCTTCCCACTCAAAGTACAGCCTCCCAAAGACAATCCTGGCACTCTCTGCAGGAGCAGGAGTGTGGGGTGGTCCCCACGGGGGAGAGTCAAGCAGCGACTTCGGATATAATGAGATGTGAGTTAGAATTGCTGCTCAGCCCTAGGAGATCTTCGTGAACCGCAGTCTCTGGGCTCTTGCTCAGCTCATGATCTATTTCCTTTGTGGACTGTTGAGAGTTAGATGAGATAATTGTTGTGAGAATGGCTTATGAACTATATAAATGCACAGGACACCAGTTATTGTCAATAGATTTCCTACTGAATAAGAAAAAATGTACACTTATCTAAGTTGGGTCCCCACGCTCCTCTCAACTGTGCTGCTGTAGCACTTGCTCCTCTCCTTTGCTCCTCCAAACTGTCATTATAAATGTAACTTTAGGTAAAGTGTCCATCTTTCCTACAGGGTTTTAAGCTCCAAGAAGGCCATAAGCCCTGTGCCAAGCACAGCACCTATCTGTACCATTACTGTGTAATTGAAAAAAAACCCAACATATTGAGAGTCTATAAACTTGTAGGCATGAAATCAGTTAAAACCCTATTTAACTCCACACAGTCCTGTGTGTCAGGAAGTTTGTCTCCAGTTTCCATGGGGCAAATGGAGAATTTGAGAAGGAAACTGATTCTATAGGGTATCAGGCTCACCGTTCGTAGAACTGACACTGAGGGTCCAGTCTCTGAATCTTCTGAATCACTCTGCTTCCAGGATGCCCTTCTGTGAACATTGTCATTGCCGTGGCCATCACTGGGGCCACCAATCACTGATGAGGAGAAAGCGAAAATGAGAAGGTCTTACTTCACCTTGATGGCGTGGAACAAACCCACCCTCATCAGTGCCAAGCCTCATGTCTCTATGCTTCTTTTTCCAGGCCTAGGGGTAGAGGAAAATGGAAGCCCGGAAAGCCTCTCCCTTCTTGCCCAGACAGGTGTGAGCCTCCCTAGATCCTAAGAAAGAGGACGTAGCATGTCTGCAGTAACATGCAAGTCTGACTTCACTTCTAAGAAAAGTTAGACAGTAAGAGACAAATTATAAATAGAGAAAAAAGGGGGAGCCTTCCCATCTTGCTGTGGCTGGGGCATTTCCCATGCTTGAAAACATCGTGCTCACAGATTACCCGAGTCCTGACATTATTCTTCTGAGCCAAAAGGAGGTCACCAAGGCTGTTCAGGATAACTTGAGATTAAAAGTTCAGTTCCTGGTCAGCACGACTTGGGAAATATCTCAGCATTATCATTTTCAAGTTCTTTTTGCCTCAGTTTCCCGCTTTACAGCAGCGCTTATCTCACATATTGTATGAGAGTGATAACAGGACCAGACCTAGGAAGTGTTCCATGAATGGCAGCAGCAGTGTCTGTGGTGTGGGGGGGGGTCAGTGAAAGCATGGGCTATGGAGCCAGAAGGAGCTTGGAGTTTTACTGGTTATCACTGTGTGACATGGGACTCCCTTTGCATGTGATTTTTAACCTCTGTTCCTGATTTCTCTCAATTTAAAGTAGTGTTTCTGTCTGATAAGTTTGTGTGAGGACTGATGAGTGTCCAGCATGTAGTAAGTCTGTGTTGTTCTTATACCCTCATTAGCTCCCTAGTGACTCAACTTAGGATAGCCCTAACATGTACAGTGACCGACCACTCCCTTGCCTACCTGCTGACTGTGGCTGTGATCCCCACCTGGTGCAAATCCATCTGTTTCATTTACCCCCAGGTCTTATGATGACACCTAGGACATAGGAAATTCACAGTGAATGTTCTCAAGAGCTAATTAATTAATTAATGAGTATTTGAGTGAAAGGACTTTTAAAACCTGTAAGACTTCAGAGGAAGGTACTACTAATTGATAGCATTAGGGGACTTGTCTGTCAAGAGACCATTTGGGCTAACGTTAATGATGAACGAGGTATTCCCATGTAGAAAAGGAAGGGATGCCTTACATAGAGGGTGTGAGAGCGCCTAAGAAGGTGCAGGAGGCTCTGCTAGGCTGTTGGTGTGAGACAGAGAGAGCAGGAGATAGAGTCCCAAGGCCTAGCTCTGTGGTTCCCTAGCCTGGCTGCCCGCTTTTCTTATGTGACCTTTCTCTCCCTTTGTGGCAGAAAATGTTCAGCCATGTTCAGGACATGCCTGACAAAGAAAGATGTCACCATGCCACTTCAGAAAGTTATGCCGTACAAGATGGAAGGCCTTGACACTGTTTGGTTCATTTGACTATTTGTCTTCTGAGACATGGCCTTGACACATTGGCCAAACCTGGTCTCAAGTGACCTTTATACCTTAGGCTACAGGTGTGTGCCAAAAAGTGTCCAGCTGATTGGTTATTAAGCAACCTTCAATTTTTCCAACTTTCAGAAAGATTTCCACCTTTAAAATAACTAACTGGAAGCTATGTCAATTGGTTTCATTGCTGTTGTTGTTGTTGATTGTTTGTTTGTTTGTTTTCCTGAGTTCTACAGACATAACATCTTGGGACCAAATCTTAGCTGGGAAGTTGTCAGGCTGTTCTGGAACACCTCTCACTCATTCTGTGCACACACTCACCTCAAAGCCCCTTTGAGCAGCTGAGGCCAGTCTTGCCCCCTTCAGCTCAGAGGGGAAGAAGCATGCATGGCATGTGCTTGGCTATAATCAAGCAATTGCTTGCTAGACTGCAAGTTCCCAAGGACAGAAAAATAGAGAAAGGAGCCTTGTGGTCAGTCTCCCAGGTCCCCATCTCACCCCACCATTCCTCCGTCTATGAAACAGGAATGTTAACAGAATTCACCCTTCTCAGTCTATCATTGCCCAAAACCAACCCCATCTCAGCTAAAGCCTCTCTGTCCTTCCAGAACACTAGTTCCCTAGGTCTTCCTCCATTTGACTGAATATGTGATAAACACTAAAGCAGTCCCCAGTGTGAAGGAATCAGCATGGTGTCAGAGCACCAAGCTCAGGCTTTGGCTTGTGCAGAGTGAGACGAAGCAGCTCAGAATGCAGAATGAAAACCCAGTTCCTCCCTGGTGTCCAAAAGAAAATGAACTCCACACTAAATTATGTTGCAAATATGCCCCGAGGTAGTTTTAATTTTATTGGCACTGATTTTAATTTACTCTTTAGGCCCCTGATCGCAGGATGAGCTGTTGGCTGCTGGCGAGGGGACAGCCCTTCATCACTTGGTTTTAATTAAGGTTCTTAAGTTTGGAAGGAAAGAACAGAGATGTCCCTTCGCCCACTTCTGTTCTCATTCCCAAGTTATAATTAAAGGCCCCGCATGTGCGACAGATCCCTTGCTCTATGTAGCATGGCCACAGAATTAAGACATTTGATTGCTAAAACAGGAGAAAAAAGACCCCACACAAAGCTGAGGATACATTCAATCATTCATTAATTCACTTGTCCACTCACGAGCTGGTTTTCTCATTTCTCCCTTCATGGAGCTTTAGTAACAGTCTCTGTACCAGCGTTATTTCTGATCCTGTGGCTTGTACAAAATTGATAATATATGATCCCTGCCCTCAAAGACCTCACATCTGAATGAGAGATGGAAATAAAGAATTATAAGATCATGAAGGGAGCTAATCACTTAGCCAGAGGCATAAAATAAGACCCTTGAGGAGACGATACACTACTAGGGATTGAACCCAGGGCCTTGAGCACACTAGGTAACTGTTCTACCAACAAGGTACATCCCAATCTCTCTCTCTCTCTCTCTCCCTCTCTCTCTCTCTCTCTCTCTCTCTCTCTGTCTCTCTCTCTCTCTGTCTCTCTCTCTCTGTCTCTCTCCCTCCTTCCCTCCCTTCTTCCCCCCTCCCCCCTCTTTCATTTTTAGACAATATTTCCCTCAGTTGCCTGGGCTGACCCCAAATTTGTGATCCTCACACCCCTACTTCTCAAGTATCTGGGATGATAGATGCGTACCACCATCATAACTCAGCAAAATGAAGCATTCTAAACCAAGATTTTGTACTAATCAAAGACGAATAATTACTAGCTTTTAAATCAATCCCCAAATTTCAGTGGCTGTGATATACTAAAGATTCATTTATGCCTCACATGGCAGTCAGATGCAGGCCTCCTGATGACTTTTCTGTAAATATTGATTCGGGGACATGGGTGAGTGAAACAGGAATGAGGACTGGAGCGCTCTTGGTATGATTGGAGAGAAAAGTTTTATTGTAGATGTGAGGGAGAGAACAGCCAGAGGCATCTGGAAGGGTCCAGACTGAAGTGGAGAGGACAGAGACCAAGCCCTGGTCTACAGTTCTTCATTAGTTACAGGACAGAGACCAAGCCCTTGCTTAAAACCTCTGCATGATCTGGTCTCTCATCATTTTCTGCCACTGGTGCTACCTGTAAAACCTTGGACCACTGGGCTCATCATCTTTATCTCTGGATCCACACGGAATTCCTCTGCCTGGATACTGTCTCTACACTTTTATCTAGTTAACTCTTACAGTCTTACTAGACCCTTTCAACAATGGTTCCTGAGCCCCAGGGATAGCAGGGAGTGATATAGATACCCTGTCTGTGGTTGAGCACTCCATGCAATTATTCTTTGAACACTGGCCATTTGTGAGTTCCTCAACCAACAACTACTGACCCCACAAAAAGTATTTCTCAGATGAGGTCTGAAAACTACACTCATCTTGGGATAGAGAGCTAGGAATTCAGAGGGAAGCTGGAGACTCAAAACAATTAACAGAATAATTAATTAAATGTGGTTCAACCTTGGGGAGCTGCTCAATCATAGGTTCTTGGCCAAATTAACAGTACTATGCATACATTTCCTTATGTGAAGTGGACCTCAAATCCAATCAGAAAACGGTGGTTACCTTCATACATTGCTATGTTGATCATATTGTAGTTCACAAGATGGGTAAGAAGTTGATGATGTTTTCCTTCAGCAGTCTACATAGCATGTTCTGGTACTAGGAAAGCTAGCCAACAGGGACGAAGCTTCCAGTTTGATTTATCCATGTCATGTGTCCAAAGTGTTTGGCGTCTTCAGCAATAGAATCTTACTATCAAGTTCTTGTGGGCATCCAAGAGCAATGACAATAGCCTGTATTATTTGGGAGCCTTCAGGACACCCTAACCAACAACTTCAAGAGTGTATCTCAAGTCTAGCACTGGATAATTCCAATTAAACTCCTTTATATGAACACACACACACACACACACACACACACACACACACGAGTGTTGCTTAATGAATAATAGGTTTCTAAATGGCTTTTTCTAACATCCTTGGTGTTAGTTATCCCTCTCCGCACCCCCTCCTCTTTCAGACCCATGGACCCATCCAAACTCAATGAAAGTGCTTAAAGGTAAACAGTGAAACAGGAAACAAAAGAAACAAGAAAGAAGTCAAGTCAGAAACTCCAAGAAAAATATGATAAATATGATTACATTAAGAAAAAAAAAAACATTTAAAGGTTCTTTTATGGAGGGGTGTTCTAGTAAAAGTCACATAAAAAGAAAAGAGTGACAAAGTATTTTACATAACACAGAAAGGTGAATTTGTGTAATATACAGCTTCTTATAAATCAGTAAATCAGAGGGAGCCTAGGGACTCAATTCTAAATGGGCAAAGAATGAGCAGTCATTTCACTGAAAATGCAAATAATTCTTACATGTATGAAAAGAAGTTTAACTAGATAATAAAAGATAATTGCACTAACAGAAATTCACAGGAAAACTAATCTTAGATATCACTTCCCGCCCATCAAAAATGATACATTTCAGAAAGTGAAATTGTACCCATGTTGTCAAGGTGATTAGCCCCTGATACACTGTTGTATTCTAAGGAAGCCTGCCAGTATTTACTAGAAGTGTGTGTGTGTGCGTGCCTGTGTGCGTGTGCGTGCAATCTTAGTGATTCCATTTCTGGGAATCCAGCATATAACTATATCTGTATAAATTGCTGTATATGCAAAGTCCATCATCAAAGCACCACTGGTAACAGAAACAGACTGGAAACTCCTTACATGTCCATCAGGTAGGGAGTTGATTAGCTGTCAAAAAGAATGGAGCAACTATTTGTTGAAAAAAAAAGTACTCCTAAGGCTTAGAAGGGAAAAAGAAAAGAAAAGACCTGAACAATAAGATTAAGGTGTTACTGTTTTGGAGTGGGGACACTATTTTCTTGTCTATACACAGGCTGCTACTGGAAGAGTTCATGCTAACCTGGTAGAAAAACTGTATGTTTGATTGCAGGACGGGGTGGAAGGGGTATTTTCCACTGTAAAATAGTACATGCCTTTTAACTTCTGAACCATATGTGTCAATCAATTAAATTCACCTGCTGGTAATTTAAAGTGAAGTCAAATTAGCCTCCTGGTGTGAGAATGTGAGATTTGCTAGACAACTGATACCTTACCCAAGTGGCTGTCAGTGGGGCCTGACCCTAATCCTTGCTCCATCACGAGCTTGCCAGGCAGCCTTGCACAAACTTCCCCACGCTGGTCTGATTGGAGATAGGTCAGAGAGACTGGTTTCCATGGCCTCTCTGTCTCTGGCAGTCAGAGATATAAATTGTAGTTCTTCCTCACACATTTCTCAAGTCATCTGTCTACCTCTTCCTTTCCTCCGCAGCTCACCAGAAGCTCAGAGGAAAAGACAGACAATTGAAAAAAATAAAATTGCAAAGATGACTTTTATGGGGCTCCTGTTGTATCATTGTGTATACCTCCTCCAAAGCCAAAAATGATGAGTTTAATATCACACAGAGAACTGCATCTGGTTGCTCTCAGAAGCGAGTGTATGCTACCCAGAGTACCAGGAGCTCAGCAAGACATAATTTTTCACTCCAACTCTGAGGCAAATGAAATGACAGTCATCAGGCCCACATTCTAGAAGCAACATGGATTTTATTTGGCAGTAACTTCATTTGAAAGTGTCTCAAGGAGGGTGAATCCTCCTACATGTGGACTTTACTTCTTCTACGGGACCACAAACCAGAAAGAAGATGGTTAGATGACTGACATGGCTAGTGTTATTCACTGATGACAAGTCAGGAGTCAAGCAAGAATCCTGGGCATTAGTCCCAATACTCTGAACCCAGGCAAATCTTTTTTACATTTAGGTATTTGTAATAATAATAATAATAATAATAATAATAATAATAATAATAATAATATTGTATATGACATGTAAAAAGAGGAGTATCATTGTGTTTGAGAGACACTAAAGATCTAATGTCCTAAAAGTTCTCTTGTTTCTGCTAGTCTGTTGTGGTACCTGGTGTCATCTCCCAGTGTCTTTTGTACCATCATTCTGCTGACAGTCCTGAGCATCCTGTACTTATAGACACTAAGTCCTTAGAGTCAACGCTCCACCTTCAGGGAAATTAATAATGTCATATCAAGATAGGAAGTGTCTTAACCATGTAGGCAGACAGTCTCAGCAATGTCATTTACAGATTACAAAGCCTTCCAACCAGGAACTGTTTCTTTGTTATTGGGGAAAAGATGAAACATCATGACAAAAGGTTAAATGAAAGAGCTAATTGAGACATCATGAGTAAAGCTTCTAGAATGGAACCTAGCATGTCTAGGATACACATGAAATGTTGACAATTCTTACTCCTGGGTTTGCTTCCCAGTATAACGCTAAAATTAGGATCAAAATATGTATTTCTCAGATTCAAAATACCCCGTACCCAACTATCTAGAGCTAGTGAAGTCACTATAGTCACCACTTCCAAAATACTTGAAATGTTTGCCCCATGCCCACAGAGCAATGTAGTCTTTATCTCTCCCTCATTGGGGAAACTTCTCTTCGCAACAGATGGATATCATTATAGAAAACCACAACCAATCAAAACGAAGAGTCATGGAGTCCCAATCTACAAAACATTCCAGCACCTAAGGCTCAGGGAGCATTGCAAAAGAGCGGGCAGAAAGATTGTAAGAGCCAGAGGCTCAGGGGATTTGCTGTGAGATTGTGTCTCCTAGTAATGGCAGAAGCTACACCCATAAAGTCTCACTAACATGACTGCCGAAACATGAGCTGAACAAGGACAACAATAGACATGCCAAAGTAGACAGGGGAAAGACCACAAGCTTCAATCCTATACAAAGAACTAGCAGGCAACTAAGGAATCCTCAGAGTGGGAGAAATGGTCTTCCCGGGGCAAAGTACACTATACACATGTGTATGCATGGAATGAGAATTAATGTAAAAAGAGAACATGGCTTTGAAAGAGAGCAGGGACGGGAAGATAATGGAGAAATGATGTGATTATAATTTCAAAATTAAAACAAAAGGGGCTTTTCAAATCCTGAGGCTCTAAGTAGAAGCACAATTTTACCCCAGACTCCTCAGCTAGAAATGAAAGTTAAGACAAAATCACAGGGCTGCCCAATGTAAATACAATGATTTCCTGGAAGGTATTCATTATTAATCAGATAATAACTTCTCAAAATGTCTAATTATGTTTTATGTAAGTAACTTGGATGAAAATACAGCAAAACCCTCATTTCTTGGAGACCCCTAAAAGACAGATGCTACCAGTAGTGCGTCCCGACGCTGAGGAGACATTAGTTAAAAATGAACAAGAATCGATCCTTGCCTGTCTCCTGCCCTCCAATCACATTGCAAATAGCTGCCAACTCTATTGACAAAAAAACAAGGCAGCTAGGAAGGGTAGTGAAGTGAGGTTTCCGTTAAGGCAGCTCTGCAGGTTCAGCCTTCTCACTGTTATCCTCTCTCTCAACAGAAAACAAGCCTGGAGTTCTATATTGACATCCACGCCCACTCCACCATGATGAATGGCTTCATGTATGGCAATATATTTGAGGATGAGGAACGGTTCCAAAGGCAGTCCATTTTTCCAAAACTGCTTTGTCAGAATGCCGAGGACTTCTCCTATGTAAGTGAAAAGTCCGCGAGTAGCCAGTCCCAAGCCTGGGTGCCTCGGCACCCCTTCCTCACACACGCCCCTCTCCTTCAGGTTCATTTTCATTCAGCCTGACAGCGGAGAGTTTGGCCTGTCTGGTCACCTAGGGTTTGTTTAGAGTGTCTGAGTCCCACATTAACAAGCCAAAGCAACCCAAGTGGTTTCCCAGTTTCATGCCTAGCCTGGGGGCTGTTTTCACTTGCCGGAGTTCTTCTGGCAGAAGAACAATGTGTCTGCTCAAGGCATTATACACCCACCATTCTCATCTTCCATGACATTCTTGGCCCCAATTTCTTTGTCAATAATTGGTGAGTATATTTCTTTTTACCTGGCCTGCACTACAGCTTCCTGGGAAGACATATGCAGCTATAGATATGAAAGTCCCTTGCAGGCAGAAAAGACCTCAACAACCTTTTCAGACATCTGAGGTGGGTGGGGTAGGCTAGGAGGAGAAATTGTGTGCCACAAAGCAACGGCAGTAACGAGCAGGGAGAGAAGATGAGGAGAGACATCAACACGCACTACTGGGACGTTGGGATGGTTCTGCTCATTTTTCCTTTGTTTTGATACTAAATCTCAGGGCCTTGTTACTGCCATGTGGCAGTTGGGAAAAGGCTCACAGAGGTCATAGCAATTTTTGAAGTTGATGAGCTGAAAACTCACCTGCTCATTGCTTCAGGCTGGACATTAGTGAGGATGATGAATTTCTGTTTGTGGTAAGATGCACGTGAATTGCAGTCTTTGGCGGAGAAAGGAGGTTTGGAGGTTGTTTAGCCCAGTCCTTTTATTATACCCAAGAGAATTCTGTGGACCAGAAAAGTTGAGAATCTTTTGCAAAGTCATCTAGAATTTAGGGTGTAGAATCAAACAGGCATATGCCCATCATCAGTTATGGGGCTAAAGCATTTGTTTGTGTAGGAACCTGTAGAGCCTTAGCAATGGTGGTGATTTCAGGGTGAGCTGCAGCCTCTAGTTCATTGGAAGGTGTGCCATAGGTCTGTGGAGCTCACAGGAGTTAAGGTTCCTGGATATACGGAACAGACATCATCTGGGCCATTATTCTGGTCCTGGTGATGGTTTTGTATCCCAGCTTCCTTGGGAGCTCTAGTCCCATTCCTCTCTCTTCTCTGACTCTCAAGAACTGGCTCCAAAATGAGTTATGTTTTATCACACAGATTTCAAAGTCTTGGCACTGAAGATTCTATGACCTTTCATACTTTTCTTCACCTCTCCTACATAGACAGGGAAACTGAGGACCACCAAAAGGGCAATTGATAGCTGTCGAACAGTGGGAAGCAAAACTTATGTGTCTGAACAGAAGACCTAAGTCTAGCCTGCTTCCCTCTTTGGGTGCTGGCAGCAAGGAGCATCCATGATCTCCCTAGCATGTGTTGGACATGACTTCACTTCTCTCTAATGTGATGGGGAACATAGGTTTACCTGGAACCGCTAAGTCTGGACTTCACATCTGTCCTAATTTGCTTATTGGACATTTGTGAGCTTGTATTTTCTCATCTAGAGAAATGAAATATGAACACCTACTTCAATGGGTTCTCTTAAAACTAAAACATGATACTACCCAGGGAATAGTACCACCAAGTTGAACATTTAATTCTGATCATGATCATAGTGTAGTTATGTGCTCCCTATCTGCTTTTCACTCCTCCAGCCATACTCAGATTCCTACAGGTAGCTGTGTCCCAGGAACCCTGATGGATGCTTTCAATTACATTTGTTGCCTAACCAGTCCTCACAATAACTGAGATGGTAAAGCAGATCCTACTTATTGGATAAAAAAACTAAGAACTAGAGGCATAAGGTTTGCTCAATGTCTAAAAGCTGGTGTGAGCCATCCAGGTCTGATTCTCTGTCTCTTCCCATCTTCTCTTTCACAGACTAGCACATCCTTCAACAAGGATGCCGTGAAAGCAGGAACTGGCCGGCGCTTCCTTGGTGGCCTTCTGGATCACACATCATACTGCTATACCCTAGAGGTTTCCTTCTACAGCTACATCATTGGGGGCACTACAGCTGCTGTGCCCTACACTGAAGAAGCCTGTATCCTTTCCAGGTCCCCACTATATCTAGACCAGCCTTCATCTAGCTGGGAGCATCAAACCTTCTAGGCAGGTCAAGAGTTTGATGCCAGCTAAGCAAAATGCTAGTCTCTGGGGTGAGGAGGAATGAGGAAGATTCTATTAGGGGTGTCTCTGGAATGTTTGGTTTGTCTCTGACCTTCCCGTGTCCCATGTCTATGGACATAGACATCTCAACTGCTGTTCTCAGGCCCCAAGTCTTCCTTAGGCCCTTCCCACTGCTTCTTCATTCCTGTCTTTCTCACCTACCACCACCACACCAGGGAGCTTCTGCTCCCTCACTTTCTCTACTTGAAATGGCTCTACTTGCCATTTTTCTTTGTCTTTCTTCTCTCTTTCCCCCTCTCTTCTCTCTAGTCACTCTTCACCAATCACTTGGTTTTCTCTCCCTACTTATTACCCCTTCTCCCCCCCCTCCCTCTTCTTTGTCTTCTGATCACTCCGTTTCTCTTTTCGTCTGACTCTCCATCTTCCCTGCCCCACTCACCCCTACCATCTATAGCTACCTCCCTGCTTTTGACAAACTGCTTTTCCTCCCAGCTTCTCAAAAAATTCTCTTAAGTTCATCATGGTGAAAACCGGGGACTACTTTCTACCTTACTTGGTTTCTTTGTAAAGAAAATGTATTCACTAGTTTTAGCTTATCGAAAATTCACTCTGTTGGGTCTGAGATATTTGGATAGAACTTGTTAATTTTTATCCTTTGAGTTTTAAATGGATTTATTTCTCTTTTCTAAACTTGTTGTTTTCTCAGAGAAAGAATTATCGTTGAGAATGTTTGAATCAGGAAAAGGATGGGCTAACTTATGAACACAGTTGTCCCTCGATGTTTCAAGATGGCTCCAGAATCCAGAAATCTGGATATTCTAGTATTCTAGTCTCTTGTGTCTAGTGTTGTAATATTTACGTATATACACACATCCTGCTGTATACTTTAAGGTATACCTGTTTTGTTTTTCTGAGATAAGCTCTCTCTATGTAGTCCTGTCTGTCCTGAACTTACGATGTAGATCAGGTTGGCCTCAAACTCACAAAGATTCAGTTTCCTGACTCTGCTTCACAAGTGCTGAGATTAAAAGTCCATGCTACCTCAACATATATTTTAAATCATCTCTAGATAACATGATATTATTATTAACATTATTAATAATGTATTGCAAGGGCTGTACAAATCATTGTTATACTATAATTTTTTAGGAAATTATCTGTAAACAGTCAGTACAGACTCAGTTTTGTAAAACTAATTTCTATCCATGGCTAGTTGAATCTTCTGGTGCCGAACCCATGGATATGGGAGGCCCATTCACTCTATGTACAAACTACCCCTCCCCCAATTAAAGTGCTCACACTAGCCTTTCGTAACTCTGGTGGATAGTCATAGAGTCCCTACTGTAAACTGTGTGAGGAAAATCTCATATGCTAGTGGCATGAGTTAGGACCCAGCCTACTGAACTTTTGTTGAGCCCCAGTTACTTTTCTGGGAACTTGAGAGGCCAGGGTGATAGCCTCAGAGGGAGGGGTTAGCAAGGAGTAGGCCAGGTGGTATATCAGTGTCTCAGACTTCCTAGAGCCTTGGAGAGATCATGATAAGAATTGGGAATTCTCCCCACAGACACCAAGACTGAGCCCATCACCTTAAAATGTGATATGATATCTTCTGGCTCTACAAAGCCAATAAAGTAGTCTCTGCTATGAGGCAGAGGAGCCATGGCTTCCCAAAGTCTAGCCATTCTTAAATGCCCCTTGCCACCCTCTCCTGTCAACATTTGGTGGTGTGATCCAACTCCTTAAAGGCACATGTGAAGGTCAATTCCACACCACACCTACTTTGGTCTCCTTCAGTATTGTGGCAAGGGAGGTTATAGGAATTGTTTAGAAGAACTTTGAACTTATGGACTAAAGCAGATTCTAAACCTGAGATGCACATCTCTCTGGAAGGTGCTGCAGCTGGTTTGTCGTTTTCTGTCATCCAGCTTTATGGGTTCTCCAACATTTCCATCAGCATGGCTTGCCGATAGAAATTTTATCTTTACTAAAAAAAAAAAAAAAAAAAATACAACAACAACAAAAAACCCTTCCTCAGCTCATAGTTTCTGTCTCTTAACACCCAGTTCTTCTTCACTAAAAATAAATAAATATGTATTAGTGTGCCAGGAATCACAACCAGCACCTGGGGTAAAGTACTAGAGAAGAGAGCACTCTAAGGTTTTCGTTCTGCTGGGGAGACAGAAGTGAGAAGAGATAATTAAAATATGCATGCTAAGCTCCTCGGTGATAGAGGAATTGCAGAAGATTAAGGGCCACTTAAGGAAGTAAATGTATATCAGCATGGTAGTACACACCTGTAATCCCAGCATGCTAGATACAAAGACAGGAAGGTCATGAGTTTCAGGTTAACCTGAGCTATAAAACAAATTCCAAGATAGTCCGCAAGAACCTACTTCAAAAGCCAGTGCTGCCACAACTACTGCTAATAATGATAATGGTGTGTGTGTATGTGTGTCTGTGTGAGTCTGTGTAAGTGTGTGTGTATGAGAGTGAATGTATGTGAGTGTATGTGTGTGTATGTATGAGGCAGGTCAAGTTCTACAGAGTACCAGTAACTAAAATGTCTTTAAAAGGGAATGAGGGTGAATTCAAAACTGTCTGGACTCAGGTAAAGCCTCCTGGAAGGCCCAACTAATATTGGACAGGAGTTAGTCCTATGGGACTGGAATGCATTACTGAAGGGAGAACCCTGCAGACAGAGCCCGAGAGGAAAGGCACACATGTGTAGCGAGAGGGTAACTGGTCTGGTTTGGGCAAAGGCCTTTAGATCTAGGAGACAGGTCTAAATTTGCAGGCTGAAAGGAATTCAGACTTGAATAGTAGGTAGTGAAGAGCATCAGAGGTTTTGTAAATAGTGGGGAGTCACCCTGGCTGTACTAAAGGCAAGGACATACAGTAAGAGGCTGGCCAGACAATCTACATGAGAGCTGCTTCAGACCAATACTAGATGATGGCCACAGGGTATTTAAATGTGGAACTGAGAAGATGCAGGAATAATTGCATTGGTGTTCACAGGAGCTAGAGACTAGAAGGGGTCAGTGGTGAATCTCCACTATGCACCAGCTTTGCAGTTCCTGTAGCTACCCTGCTTGTCAGTTAGGGGAGAAGAGGAGCCTGGAACTATACCAGGGAAGCACAAGTCAATTTGGTACATTCAAGGGTGATTTAACCTGGTTCCTCTTTGATATATATTTTTTTCAAGACTCATCTCATAACAGAGGGAGAGCAGTCAGACAGATTGTGATCTTTGTTGGCTGCTGGCTCTGTGTCCCAATCAGAAAAAGAAATTACATGGTCTGATGGGAATGGCAATATGGTCTGGGAGGAAGTGTCCTCTAGACTGGGAATCAGGAGACCTGATTCTGACAACAGACAGCACAGCAGGCCTCATCCCAGACAGTGCCCTTCAGAGAGTCCTCTAGGCTCTGGGAGGTGACTTTATCTTTATAGAGCAACTGAGGACTTTCTGGCTTTTCTACCCTGCTGTGGGTCTCAGAAACACCCACAAAGAAGTAAGTGCTATTCAAAGAACAGACTTGCTATTCTCTCATATCTGGGTTTGAATCTTGCCTCAGCCACACAATAGGTGGGCCCCGTTGAACAGGTTGCATAACCTAACTGGCCTCAGTTTCTTAATCTATAACTAGGAGCTATAATGGCCTGATGTTACAGGATATCTGGTTATGATGAAGTTCAGGGAAACGATTACATACATTTTCAAAGGTTTCCACAATGAGTAGTGGCCTTGGGCACTCTGGCCTGTTCATGATGTAGCAAGAATATATATCTGGCATTATTGTTCCAGGTGTGAGTTCTGTTTTATTTTCTGAGGGGCTTAATCCAGTTATACAACCACCCAGACATCAGTTCTTTATCTGTAAAGTGAAGATGATGATGAGTTACTTCTCAGTAAGGGTTGTGAAGGTTTCATGGGGAAGGCTATGTTGTGACCTGGTCACTCAGTGTGCCACACACTCAGTGATATTAGATACCTTCCTCTCACTTTCCCTTTCTGTCATTTGTTGTTCTTGTTGTGAAATGATAGATTCCTGATACGTTCAGGCCACTCTTCAGTAAGTCCTATATACATTTTATTGGCCTGACAACTAACACATACGCTATTTTCAAATGATTTAGAGAGAGGGGGGAGGGGATAAACTAGAATCATAAAGTTACCCAATGATTCGCTGGCCTTTGTTTATGGTCTGGTTACAAGCTGAGAGGAAACAGCTCCTTAACATAATGGATGAGAAAAATAACAGGCTCAGTGAGCCTGGGTCCTGGGCAGACTGTTTTCCTGTGGCTGCAGCCATACCGAAATCAGATAATGCTGGCTCTGAAGAATGTTACAGCTAGCCAAAGGAAGATACCAAGAGTCTGCCGGCTAACTACTCTCAGTTCAGACCTCAGTGGATCCCTCACAGTGGGCCCTCTGAATTGCTCATCAAACTTTTTTATTTACTCATCTGTCAAACATAACTCATCAGCCGTTGGCAGGGGGACAAGAATAAGGCACAGTCCCCATACCCAAGAAGACAGGTTTTTGAGCAGAGAAGACAAGGGGAAGAGACAGCTGTATTCTCCCCAGAGAATAAAGGTCCTTGGCAGAGGAAAGATCTGCTGGGCGGGGGGGGGGGGGGGGGGGGGGGGGGGGGGGGAGGCAGGGAGCCAAGGGGGAAGAACTTCCTAGAAGAAGAGAAACCAGGGCCCAGGGTGAATGGATGCAAACTAGGGAAGAAGGGGTGGAGCCTCCTTCCTGGCAGAGGGAGAAGTAAAGGAGAGAGGCCAGATGCCAGGGAAAGGATACTCTGTCCAAGCATTCCAGGGTGGCTGGGGCTGGGCCAGGAACAAGCAGTGATCAATAACCATGGGAGAAAGACCTGTGAAAGAAGGCCCCAGCACACTGAATATATGGCACTAACAATTACAAATCAATGTTATTGTTTGTTTCCACTGGCTTCATAGATAGATGAATATAGATAACAGAACCATAGATTTGAGAGCTCTGGCAGGCCCAGAGACCGCCTATCCAGTCTCAGGAAATTAAGAAGTTCCAATTAATTCTAGTCACAAAACAGTCTCAGCTGAGCAATTACTATGTCTGGTCTGATCCAAAACATCAAACCTCTTCAAAGAAAGTCCTCTGGGCCTGTTGAAATAGGCTGATCACGTGACCCCTGTTCACACTTCTGGGGTCGAGCAAGATGAGGGAGCATTAGAAAGGGACAGGATGGACCTTTGATACCCAGGGGATGGCATGGACTCTTCTGCATGAGCCCCTTAGGCACCCCACTTTTCAGTGCTGGATGCTAGAGGGCTGCTCAGAAGGTCCATCAGTTGGACTTCCTTCCTCAGCCCCAAATGACCTGGCTGCTCTCTCCAGTAGGGACTACTGCATCTCATGGGTGGCCCTCTCCTATGAAGGTCAACTCAAGGCTGCAAAATTGTTCAGGTTTTCTCTCATAAACTCTGCATGATGGTTTCATCCCCCATATTGAAATGTATGTCTTGGTGATTCCAGCTGAAACCAGCCCTAGACAAGTTCCATGTAACATGTTCCTGCAGGTAGCAGGTAGGACTGAGTGTGTTGCTGATTGTTCAGACATAGAGCACAGGGAAGAGGCAAGGAAAGTACCCTGGATGTTGGTCTGAAGAACATAGTAGAGAGAAGGATCAGCCAGTCACTCAAATGCGAAAGAAGCTGTGGAGGAGGGCATTCTGAGCCATTTTTGAGCTCTGAGGTATTGGACATAAAGAGCCCATGTGACATGCAAATGGTGAATTTTAGTAGACAGATGGTTCTATAGTCCTGAAGCTCTGGAGAAAGACCTCAGCTTTGGTTCATCGTAAGCACAAGGCACCATGAAGTCACAAAAAAGTGGTTTTCTTGGTGTCACCATCTGCCCCATGAGTTGGTGTAAAGAACAATGGACTGAGTGCCCGGATCTCAGTCCCACTTTGGCCTTTGGCTGTGTGACCTTGGCTAGGTCACTTGACCCCTTTAGTCAGTGTTTACTCACAGATAGCCCTCTGTGAATGCCAATGACTGAAGTAGAGGAAGGCCTTGTGTTTTTGTCCATTAGAACATGTGACTCTGTAAGGTGATGGTAAGGTCTGTGATCTGAGCTGCTCTGCAGGCTGATCTGTGCTCCTGAGAGAGGGTGGGAGTGCCCCCTGGGTTTTCATTCTTGCTGGGAAGATTGTAATTTTGGGGTAGATGAAGAATAGGAAGAAGTCAGGTCTGACATGCTCTCAGATAAATCAGACATCTCAGTACTTTCCAGTTTCTCACTTGTCACACTCAGGGTTATGGCTTTGCTAAGATTCATGAGAAGCCAAAATATAAACCTTCAGTTTGGGTTTGGAGAGTAGAATTCTAAACCTTACGAAAGGCTGATAATGGTTTTATCCTCCCTAAAGATATAAACTGGGGTTTGGACTTTAAATAAATAGGAGTGCTTACTAGCCATCGGGGGGAATGAATAGTAGCAGCATTAGTGAGAGAAATATCCTAATAGCGAACTCTGTTCCTGACCCCCTGCACTAGAGCAGTGACTGCCGCTCTGGCTGCAAACTTGCCATGCAAGTTTGGTGAGGTCAGTAGTGCCCTGGGTCCCAGTTTTCCCACCTCCTTAGGTTAGAAGACAAGATAATAGATCTGCAAGCTTAGTTCCAAATCAATATGCAGGTAGGCAGACATACAGGCAGAAGGATGGGTGGGTATATATAATCACTGGATTTGGGTCTTGGAGACAGAAGTACAGGAAAGGACACTCAGAAAAATCAAATGAAATTCCTGGGACGCCCATGTACCAAGTGTTAGAACTGGGGTTTGAATCCCGACAGGTCCAGCTCTAAGAGCCACCTGGCAAGCCATCTTGCCATCCCATGGCTTCCTGGAGGACAGGAACTTTGCTTATGAACTCCAGAGAGGCTGGGACTCATACAGCTCTTAATGACCTACAGAAACCCCTTCCTGTAGGACTGGCCCCTGACACTAACCTGCCTGTCATTCCTGGTGACCCAGACCCAGCTCTGCTGACCGACATCAGCTTCTGCCTTGCCCTCAGCCACCCTGCCTTGGACCAATTGACTCCCACATTCATGTCAAAGTGTGCCCTGGCTCCCGAATGCCCACTATTTGACTGGAAAACCAAAATGCCGTTACCTTCATTCTCCAAGCCTCCTTCATCCCCCCAAATGAGGCTTCTAAGGTTTTGTCTGCTTTTGTCAAGTTTATAGCCGTAATCCAAAATGCTGTTACTATTACTGTCAGCAGAGAGCTACAAATTACAAAGTTGTAAAGTTACTTTATAGTGATAACTGTCAGCTCTCACTGGTGGTACGGCAAGGCTCCATGGAAACCACGATGATGATAAAGAGCCAATATTGTTTCAGGATTGCAGCTGTGAGCTGGCAGGCAGGAAGCATCCTGGCTGATTTCCTAAGTCACCCAAACCCGTTTGTCTGCACCCATGTTTGCTGTGCACCCATGTTCACTTGCACTGCTGTGCACACCAAGCACTTGTCTTCCCACTTTCTTGTTGCACAAATGTGGTGAGAGTTCTCAAAGCCGAGGCTTTATCCGACCTTAGTTTCAACCAATTGCAGTTTTGAGCTTAGCGTTGGCCAGCCCAGAAGACAGCAGGGACTGTCAAACTGTCACAACACAACTATTTTAAAAGCCACTGTTTAATTGAGGAGTTCTAGGAACAACTGAGGTCCTAGTTAGACAACGTAGAACAATGGCACCAAATAATTTTTGCCCTTCGACAAAGAAAAGGCAATTGAGGAACGTAGATAGAGGTCTGGGGGAATGTTTAGGCATCTTAATCAATACCATTAAGCTCATTATTGACCAAAAAATGGATGTGTCAACCCCACTACTACACACTATCCTACTGCCAAAGCTGATAGCACTTTGGCTGGTGGGCAGAAGCTTTAAGCTGTGCTGGGGAGTGAGGTAGTGCTGGCCCTTCTTTCCTGGCTACTGTCATGAGCCCTGAGGGTGTTTTCATTTCGGCCATCAGTTTATGCTAGATACAAATAAAATGGTTCACAAAACCTGAAGGACCATGGGGAGGGGAGCACAAAAATGCAAAGAGAGGTTTCTGGGAGAGGGAGTAGGGAGCTTTCAGTCCTAAGCCTGGGACAGTTGGGAAATTCAAACAACAACCAACAAAAACCACCAGGCTTGTTAGCCACCCCTTCCGAAGCTATGGCCTATGAGAGATCAGTTAAAGAAATTGAGGAGTTTTCCTTGGAATAGGGACCTTTAGGATTTTGTTTGATCAAGTCTCTAGAGAATAACCACAGAGCTGAGCACTAGAGCTGTTCTATGTGACTCTGAAGTTCAAAGTAAGGCCTAGTGCGAGACAGCCCCATTCTGAGCCTGTGCACGCAGGAGAATGACAAGAGGGTCCAGAGCCAGGGGCTGTACTCTCTGAGCATCTCCTGTATGCCAGCATCCTTCTGGCATCTGAAGGCACACACAGAGCAAGTCCTGACCTCTGCCTGGAAATGTGTCGGTAGAGCTGGACAGAGAGTGATTTTACTACAGCATAATGACAGAGGGGAGTGTGAGGCAGATAGAAAGTGTTTGACTCAGCCTTGGGGACACCAGAGGTGAGAAGAGATGCATCAAGGAAGTACCATCACAAAGGCCTAGTGTAGAAGGAGGAGGGTGCAGAAGCCCATGCAGACAGAGCAGCCTAGACGACAGCTAGAGCCCTGAGAGAGCTGCTTCCCTCCTTGGTCATGGGCAGGTCTTCAGTGCAAGATGGGAACTGTGAGGTGAGAAAGGAGAGTGTGTGGGGACCAGCTGGCAAAGGACCACTAATCCCCAGCAATGTGGCAGGGGAACACTGTCCTGGAAGGTAAGGCAGGAGTACTCACAGGGCCAGCTGAGCTAGGCAAATGCACCATGATACCACACCACCCCAAGGGCTCTGTTTTCTTTTCACTTTTAAAATAACATTTTCCTCTAGCTCTGAAAGTAAGTCCATAGATTACCTTTTTTTTTTTTTTTTTTTTTCCTTTAGGAAGCAACTTGGAGTTTCTCAGATTACACTGTTTATCCCAGGTTGGACGACATTGCCTAGTGACATTATCAGTGTTCTGATGTGAGATTCACAAAGTACCTTCTGTATTAATTTGTCATCAACCACTGATGTGCTATATGATTTTGAACAAACTGCTCTGCTTCCATCCTGGGATCCTAACTATAAAATAAAGATTTGAACAAAGAGCTTCAGCCACCAGACTTCATTCAAAGAGTTGAATTTGGAGCTAACTCACATTTGTTGAACATCTACTAGATGCTGAACAGTCATTGTTAGGAATTTGTCAGACTCCTGGAGTACCAGCTGTTCTCCACAGAACAACCTCAGAATCAACACCACGTCTCACCCCAGGCTGCACACCCGACAGAGACACGTTGTCTGGCTAGGGTTTCTTTCCGTCAATATTTTCCTCAAGATGATGAATATGCTGCCAATAAGAGGAGGCAGCTGCCAGCTCTGTCTGAGACAAGGGCCTTTAGCTGGGCTCTGGCCGTGATCGGCTTGTTGATGTGTCTCCAAAGACAGGAGTCCTGGCTGGGAGGGAGAGAGCTGGAGGGAACTCTGAGCAGGCTCAAGACCAGAGCTCTTAGTCTACACAGATTTGCCTTGGGTTAATAGGGCTTCTTCCCCCTGTTCTAGTCTCTGATTACCCCACTAAAACACGGTCTTTGAAGAGAAGCCATAGAGTCAAAAAGCTTATACCAAGCGATAGCTCACAGATGGCATGTTGAATAACAGGGTAAGGAAGAGCCCAGCTTTCCCAGCCAGGCTGAACTGGATGCAAATCCTGGTCCTGCTGTTTGCCAGTTATGTGGCTCTGAGCAAATGATTTGGTTGTACTGGCTCTCCATCTGCTCAGCTGCCGTGATGTCATTTGGATACTTACCTCACAGGGGTGTTTCGAGTAGGTGCAAATATTGGGAAATCTACCCCAGTGCCCGTTGAATTGCGGCAAACATATTAGGCACTCAGCAAATTGCATCACTATTGTTACTCTTCCTAACCATGTAATGAATTAGGTGAAATCACGTTTCTGGGCCATCAGAATAAAGGCAATGGTGCCTGGACTGAGTGCTTCTGAGATTCTTAGGGGGCTCTTGAGATTTTGAAATGGTAGTCTTCTTAGCTGTGAGTTTAGAGTACTCAGATCTCTCTCTCTGGAATTAAACTTCCTAAGCTGTTCTCACGAGCACAGGGTTTTGTTTTTGTTTTGTTTTTAATTAAATAAATTCTTTCACGAGGGCAAAGTCATTAGTGATCAGTGTCACCATTAAGCCAATGCTGGAGCTTGGCTGAGGCTGCAGCTCAGAGTGGCCAAGATTTCACATTTGGTGGTAGTTCTACACATGTGGAACCTACTCCCTCCCTAACCTGGAATTGAAGAAACAGGGGAAGAGTTAAGAGACCTTGATTTGCATAATAGAATTCGGTAACTGGAAAGTGCTGAGTTTTATTTTGTCATGTGATCACAGACCACTGACACTCCCTCGGTTTTCCAGTCTCTCTGTTGTGTCTAGTCCATGAGGTTATACTGATCAAATGCATAGGTGAGAGGTGGGTTTGAAAGTGTTCCATTCACAAAAGGAGAGATTTTGATGGAGGTGGGGGTACAGGGTGACTAGGGAGGCATGCTACCCTTTAGAACAGAAAGCAGTTCTGAAAGAGATAGGGACAGGGACAGGCCCAGGGCTGGTTCTCGATGGTATACTGGCAGCCACGGAAGACCCAAATAATTTCAGTGTCAAACTCATGTTCACTGATCTGGTGGCATGGGAGAAGTGCTACCCATAGGCTGGCATAACCCATAGAACTATTAGGGGTTTGGGGGTATCTGGCTTCTCACTCCTGGCTTGGCTCCTTCCTTCCTGGCTCACAGAGACACCTGAAGACTGGCAGCAGCTCCCTTGAAGTTGCCTGAGGTTGAAGCGCCCCCTCATGGCCCTGAGGTGCATGGCTACCAGAGAGAGCCAGTTCTTTTCCAGCAGAAAACTGAAGACAACCCCTTCCTTTGTCTAGGCTGAGGCCTGAGCTCTGCCTTCTCCACGGCCAGGGCCAGCTCCCAGCTGTCTTTGAGGATCTGGAAGAGGGAGGCTTGCACTTCCTGACTTCTCCTGGGTCTTAGCATGAGCGTCACCCCCTACTTGTCATCCCTCTGTCTCCCTTTCTCTTCTCTATTCCCTTTGTCTGTTCACCTATTTGGTGCTCTCTTAGACACACATGTGTGTATTTCACATGTGGCTGTCTTCGTTCTTATCTCAACTTTTCCACTCCCTCATCCTCACCTCTACTCAGCCCCCTCCCCCTTCCCATGGCTTCAATTCTTTCTCTCTTATGTTCTTTTCCTTCTTGCCTTGTACTTAGTGCTTTTGAGAAGGTTGCTTAGGGCGCTGACTCTGTCCCTCACTGAGGGGTCAATGAAGTCACGTGTCCTGAGTGTGGTGCTCAGCCCTTTCAGCGCCATCACCTAGCAGGCCTTCTGCTATTCTCTTCCTCTTTTCACGGCCCTCTCCAAGCTTCCCTCCCCCCCCCTTCTTTCTTTTCTTGGTACTACAATTCAGAATGAAATATCATTTTCTTGAGTCTTTCAGAAAACTGGAGACTTGTCCTTTACCTTGAAGATTCTTCCTTCCATACTCCCTCTTTCCTCGTCTCCTCAAGGAAAGACATGGAGTTTCTTGTCTAAGCACTGATAAGGGGCTCTGAGCTGAGGTAAGGGACAGTCAGCCGGAGAGTATCTGAAGTCAAGGAGTCTCTGTTCATAGTGTATCTTACAAGGAAGTTTTATGGTGAGGAAAGAGTCATGTTCCAAGGCCCTACAAGACACCCACCAGTGACTTGAATGTATTTGCTAATTTATTTATGATTTGTGGCAAATTGCAACAAAAGCATGTAGCGCCATGAAGCAACGAGGAATGTTTCCCAGCACTGAACTCCTAAGAAGACATTCGCCTAAGAGTTTCATGTCAGAAGCCCAGTAGAGTGGCCTCTGGCTTTGTGAATACTCCTTCAGCAGAGGGCAGCCTGTGGATTACAAGGATATCTTTCATAATGTGCCTTCATGAGAGTCAAGGACGCAATCCTAAAACCCAGTCTAAGCATACAGCTGTCTGTGGTCCAGCTAGACACCAGGATAACGCAAGTGTGTCTAGACAGCATCCTTCAGCTGTCCTCAAAGACTGTCATATTTTTCAATGCATATGCAGAGAAAAGCAAGGTCAGCAAGTGGCGTAGGGCCAGGTAGTTAGGAGTGCTGGCTGTGAAATGACATGGGTCTGGTTTCATTTCTAAGCCTGTGCATCTTTGGGCAACTTACTTTGACCTCTCTGGGCTCGAGACTCCTGAATAGAGATAATAAAACAAACCTCCCAGGGTCTCTGTGAGCAGGAAATGAGTTGATATAAGTACTTCCCACCCTGACTGGCTTCTAAGAAGGGTTGATAGCTCTTCCCATGCTGCACAGTTCTCTGTGATCACATACTGGGGCTCCCAGAAGATTAGAGAGATGGTGAGAGGCCATCTGGTGTCCTGAGCAGAGACTTGTCTTCACCATCATGGACAACAAGTCTTAAAGCAAAGGGACTTCTACTCTTGAATTTATCCATACAAAAACTGACTGTAATCTGAGTCTCCTCAGTGTGTTGAGAGTAGACCACAATATCCCAAGCTCTATTGCCTTTGGAAAAGTTGTGTGCAAGAGACTGTCCCTAGGATTGTGGGAAAGAAATATTTACATCATAGGGAAGGTGCCTGGAAAGTTGTTCTGTCTCCCTGTGCTAAGCACCCCACTGGCTTAGTTCTAGAGGCAGCCATTTGAAGCAGTCATTACTTTCTTTCAGGAAAGAAAGTATTCCATTCACTCCTACTTACATATTTGGCATTGGGGATCAGAGCCAGAACCTGTGAACCAACAGTACCTACTCTGTCTCCTGTGCTCCCATACAGAGTACCTGAGGGACATGGACTGCCTGGTCCCAAGTCTCCTCTACACTAGAACCTCCACTGTCCCTGGAGAGTCAGTAGATTGCCCCCCAACCCCACCCCATCTCTGGTCAAACAGACTCCTACTTCCAGACTACTGTTTCCCCTTGTTTGTTTTTCCTAAGTAACTGAGAGTTTTCCACCCAACCGTGGCCTTTCACCAGGAGGAGTTATTGAAGGGAAGCTACTGGGCTCTGCAGAAGTTACTGGGCTATGCTACAACTCATGTTTAGATTGCATAGTGGGACAAGAAGGAACAATGATTTCACAGGGGCATGACTAACCCAAAACATTTTCATCTTCAAAATGTCAGCTTTTATGGTCAGTGGCTGTTCCACAGTGAGCAGTAGCACCATGAATGTTAAGGTACCAGCATGGCAGGGCATCTGAATGAGGGATCATCATAAAGGCAGACAGACTCCAGAGACTGTGGCTGGTACTGCAGGCCAGCCTGGAAGTGCCCGCTGAAAACAAATGCATCACCACCATGTGTGATTGATCACCTCAGATCTCAAGATGATGATGCATATTTAATGTGGATCTTTGCTACATCCCAGAGAGAGCAGCATCATGGTGCCCAGTTGCTGGTGATCTGGAAGACTGATCAACATGCTCATTAGAGGGTTAGCCCAAGGTCACTGTCTTGCTATGACATCACACTGGCCTTTGCCTCCATGTCTTTAAGGCAATAATTAATTCATCTCTGTGTTGGACCCACCAACGAGTTAAAAGAAAATTGGAACAAGTAATGAAAAACCTACATCATATTAGGATTGTATTAGGAAATAAGGACCCAGGAAAACCCCATTAAGTTACTAGTGGTCAGAGAAACCAGTCAGGGTAACTGAATTTCTTCTTCAGGCTTTCGTATTTCCCATCAGTAAAAGTGTTAAAGGGGAAAGTGCGAACAGATATTTACCACTCTGTGTGCAGCCTTTGCTAGGCACTGGGGATCAATAGCAAGCAGGACTGTTTCCTAGGGGGAACTGAACTACAGTGTTTCTAATGTCTTCCACACAGATATGTCACAAATTCAAGGTGCAATTATGTGTGGGTGATGAGTCAAGTCCTAAGGTCCTGATGAAGGTGTCCTAGGTCTTCTGTGGCCCAGGCAAGATGGGTTCAATGTCAGAGCATACAGAGGCGAGTGGGGACAGGTAGAGAAGCCAGGGAGCACACAGAAATCTGAGGGGCCAGACACTGCTTATTCATTAAGGGCATCACTTGTTTAATAAGAGGTTTTTGAATGTTCTTATATACTTACACTAGGGACTAAGAACCCAGAAGTGATCAGGTCCTTGTATCCCAGAGTGTGGTCATCTGCAGAAGCTGACATACACATATGGCTATGGATGAGAGTGTCCTTTGAGAACTGCTAAAGTAGAAGGGTACATGAGAAAGAAGAGACATAGCTTGGCAGTGGGATGTGATGGCTTCACAAAGAAGGAGTCCTCGAACAGAAACCCCAAGAATGAAATGACCATTCTAAGCCAGACTCCAGAGAGAAAACAGTGCTTGCAAGACCCAGGGGAGTTTGAGAAACAAGATCTCCCAGCTGAGGCTCCCACTGAGTGTGCCTATGGGAACCTTGGCACTGCCACATCCACCCCGAAGGAGGAAAGCTTGGCAGTGCCCCAGCCCAAGGGCATGAGTGTGCTGTGGCTCTAGAAAAAGACTGAACATTCAGCCTTTGATGACTGGAGCAGCCTGAGCCCTGGAGCAAAGAATCTCCTCATTTTTGCCTTTGTTGGGAAACAAATACCATTCTTCCAGAATGGGAGGCATGAAAGACAGAGAGTCATCCGCCCAGTTCTAGGTGGGGCCCGCCCCTGTGTGCCCATTAAGCACTGGCCCTCTGCACTGAAGCTCCACCCTCCTCTCAAGGTCTATTTCCCTCAGGACAAACCTTCTTCTCTCCTCTTGGCTGCTTAGGTGGTAGCAGAGAGCAGAAAGTCACCTTTGAATCTGTAATACACTAGAGGAAGATATTTTATTACCTTGTCATGACAAAAGGCAGTAGGATACATTTAAATTGAGGACCCGGTCTTTTGCAGGGTCACAACTGATCCCTTCATAGTAACCTCAAATTCTGGCTCTCAACTAGACATGTCTACTGGATCCTGCCACCTCCCCTACTGTGGCCATGTAGTATGCTTAGGGGCTGAAAGAGCAAGTAGGGGTCTAGTGTGGGATTAGATTGCTCTGAGACCTCAGGAGGGTTAGAGGGTCAAGAGCAATTGGAAACCACTTCATGGAGAGGATGGGTCTGATAATGTTTCCCAAACTGATGTGTGCACAAAGCTCAGGAGCACAAGGACCTGTTACAGTAACCTTATAAAGGAGGAGCAGATGCTCCATTTCATGGCTTAGGAAGCAAAGAGTTACGGACACCTACTAATCTGAAAAGGTGCACAGCCCCAGTGGTTACAGTCCACCTATGCTTAACAATAGGATAGAGGGAAGGAGGGGCATTTTTTCATTTTAAAGATTCCTCTGTGTGATTCTGGAAGCTGGGCAAAAATAAACTGACATTCTGAGACCAGGAAAGGACCAGCGCTGACGTTCACAAACGTCACAGAATGCAGAATTTCTTCTTGTTTAGGGGAGATAGGTCTTTACTTTTAGCCAGGCCTTCAACTGATTGCATGAGGCCCCATCACACTATAGAAAACAACCTGCAATACTCAAAGCCAATGTGTGTACATGCTAATCTAATCCCAAAACACCCTCACAGAAGCATCCAGAATAATGTTTGACCCTATAATTGTGGTCCATCCAAATTGACACATTACCTATCACAGTAATATGAGTTTGACTACAGGTTTTTGGATTCAAAGACTAAACTCAACCACATCAGAGCACCCAACAGGATCCACTCCAACCTTCAAGGAGATTTTAAGTGTTGGTACTTTACCCCAGGGCAACCTCTAACTATGGAGGGTTCCATTGTATCTTGTTTTGAAACATTGAGGTTGAAAACAGCAAAACAGCTTCTATCCTCCCAGTCTAATGAAAGTACATACATTCTGGAGGCAAATGAGGAGAACATCCTAAAGTGTTCATCATCAAAATAAACTTGAGGGACTGAACAGAGCATGTTCAACACTAGCCTTTTCTGAGTATCATGGTGCATGTCTTTAAATCCCAGCACTGTGTGAGGCCTCTACATAGACCAAAGCCAGGCTGGCCTACACAGCCAGTTCTAGGGCTGCTAGAACTGCATAGAGAGGCAGGAAAGGAAAGAAAAGGAACTTGTCTTTCTGGAATGACAGGCTTACGCAAAGGAGAAATTTTGGTATCAGGTGATATATTTGAATGCCACAGTGACACTTTTGATTTTGAGCTTCTAGTCAATAATGAACCAGGAGAGGGTTCTTGAGGTAGAGTAGCATGAAATTATTACAGTAACAGTTATGATGTGTGCATTTCATATATTCCATATAGAATGTATCTAATAGGAGTTAGATTAGCCTAGACCACTGTGTACTTCTCCTTCATATGATTTTAGGAGCATCATGAACTTCATACGTTGTCCCTTCCATTAAGAAGGAAACAAATAGCAATGACTACGATCATCTATCTTCTGGTCTCTAAGTAAAGCTGTAAAGTTTAAAAGGTCCAATTTGTCATGTGACAGACACCATTTCAGACATTTCACCTTATTTAATATCAAAGCAACAATATATATAAGATGGAACTGGGAGTCTTGTACTTGCTTGATTGGCAACAACACTAAAGTTTAGAGAGAAAGAACCTTTCCCCAAATCATACATTTAGTGTTAGGGGCAGGGACAGCATTCCCATGAGAGCTGCCAAATTCCATAACCTACACTTTTAAACACCAAACTCCAGTGGGAGCTTGGATTGGAGAAAACCCCCAAATGCTTGGCTGTGGGGGAGTTGCTTAAATGAAGGGACGTGGGTGGAATTAGCTGAGGAGATGGCCCAGTCTGTGAAATGTTTGCTAGTTTAATCCCCAGTTCCCACATAAAAGCTAGGTGTGGTAGTTTTCACCTCTAACCCCAGCACTGAGGGGGAACACAAAGAGGACCCCTGAGGCTTACTAGTAACCCAGCCAAGATGGATCTGTGAGTTATGGGCTCCACAAAGTGGAAAGTGACTGAGAAGGTGGTCTTGGGTTGGGCTCTGGTCTCCACACATGTGCATCCCTACGTCCCCATACGTGAGCATGTTCATACGCATATATGTATATACACAAAAGAGGAAAAACAGGGAGTTGAAACCAAATTCCAATTTTTGTAGGTCTACTAGGAAACAGGGAGACCTGATCTTTCTTGGTTAAGATTGGACGTCATGCAGGCAAGACCTCAGAAGGGACCTTGATCATTTTCTGAAGTTTGTGCAGACTAGAAGTCCAGCTTAGCCTCCTATCCTGATCATGTTCAAGTTGATGGTGAGACAGAGGTCAGTACTTGCTTCTAGTGGGGCTCTCTTCTGGTTGGCTACTACAGCCTCAGTCTCTCCAGGGTTAAACACACACACATGCAGTGTAGCTGTCATATGAGCTCCCATGAGAGTTAAGGATGTGCTGGCTCTGTGGTAGCTTGAAGATGCCCCTCGTGTTCTCTGGCATGTGAATACTTGGTCCCCAGTTGTTGTCTCTGTTTGGGTAGTTTTAGGAGATGTGGTCTTGATGGAGAAACTATGTCACTGGAGTCAGTCTCTGAGGTTTCAAAAGCCATGTGCCATCCACAGTTTGTTCTCTCTGCTTTCTGTTTGCTGTACAAGGAATGAGCTCTCACCTATGCCAGACGCCATGATTCCCTGCTACAATGAACTCTTATCTCTCTGGAACCGTAAGCCCAGCTAAGCCCTTTCTTCTCTAAGTTGCCCTGCCCATGATGTTTAGGAAAGTAACTAATACAGAACCCATCTGTGGCCATCACCCTACCTGGTGGGAGGCATCATCTGTTGTAATTAGAGTTCATTAAAATGCTGATTAGTAGCATTTTGCCTGGGCCAGGTGGATGATGGGTTTGCCCTAGTCACTATAAATGTTGATGTTGGTTATAGCTACTTATACACAATGAGCATTCCTGCATGGCCCAAAAAGAAGGAGTCACATAGACTGTATAAATAATTCTCACACAGAACCAGAAGTATAGGACCGTAAGATGAAGATGGATTCCTGTCAGTGGAGCTCAAATCCATAGAGGAAGCATCCACTGAAAACCCATGGCTGACTCCTTCCTGTAGGTGGATTTGGCTGCAGTGGTTAGTTAGTTGCATTTTGAGTTTGAGGTTCTTTATGCATGGCGTATACGATGTAGCTCATTGTTACTACCCCATCTCCATATAGATTCAGAAAGGATCTCAGGGAGCCAAAGAATGGGAGGGGCCTGGAGGAAAAAAAAAACAAAACAGCTGGGACACAGAGAGCTGCCATGTCATCTAGTAGGGTTGAAGCATAAATATCTAATAGGGGGAGAAGGAATGGGTCTGGAGGAGGCAGGAGGAGTCAGAGCCTTGAGGAGTCTCTGAACACCATGTTAGATGTGCTCAGACTCATTTGAGAGACTGCAGAATCACTACAGAGGTTTAAGTCGGGAAAAGATGCCTTTAAAATATGTATCCCAGAAAGCTTGGCAATAGCATGACGTTTAGATTGAATAGCAGCAAGAAGAGGCCAGAGGCTTTGCAGAAGTGACCAAGAAGCTGGAGCAAGAAAGAGGAACATGGATGTCAGTTCTGAGCTGGACTCAGGAGCACCATTGGTTGTCCTTCTGAAGGGAGACAATAGATTCAGTTGACCACGGACCTTAGCATTGATTTCACAGGAGGTAGTATACACATAAGGACAGTGACTGATGTCCTGTAGAGAGAGCTCAAAGTCCAGGAAGTCTCACTTTTAATTTAAGAGGCATTATACAAGTTCTGATTTTGGCCTCCTGGTGTCTCTTTGACCTCTCCACACCAAATAAGCTTCATCAGACTATCAGACTTTAAGTCAAATTCAGTTGTACAGATCAGAATACCAAGCCATTCCAATAATAGCTGACGTCTCATTTACCCATGGATGGAAGATCTTCATCCCATCTCTTCTGTAGGTTTTAAAACATGTAATTCTTTTTCTAGGTATCTATCTGATATGAGATGGGTTTTGTTTGTTTGTTTTGATTTGATTTTATTTTTTGCTGTTGTTTGTTTTTATCTGTATCTTTTCTATTTTTCTGTCTCTGGGTTGTTCTGTTCTGTTTGTTTTTTTTTTTTTAAATATATATATATTCTTTATCTGTATCTGTTTCTCTGTTTCTCTTTAGCTAATTCTCACTAGATCCTGGTCCCCTCATACACATTAACTCCCTTCCTCTCTCTCATGTCGTTTTGTCTCCTCCTCTTCCTATCCATCCATCCATCCATCCATCCATCCCCCACCCCTTACTCTTTCCCTCTGTCCTTCCCCACCCCTTGTTCTTCTTCTCTATCTTGTTCTCATTAAACAAAAGACTGATGGGTAAGGCCAGTCTTTGCTCAGTGGTTAATTGATAGTTGGTGTAGAACTGTCTAAGTGAGGAACTCTAGTCATTAGCAAGAGATGGGTTGCCTTGGACCACAACTAGGAAACCTTTGAAATCCTGCATCTAAATTACTATTCTTTTGACTGCCGCTAGTGATGCTAATTAGCTGTGTTAATTGGATGTTTTGATATTTGAAGAGCAAAGCAATCCAACTCCTTCCTCCAGAAAGCCAAAATTATTAATGAACTTGGCAGCAGCCTTGGCTTTCTTTCCACAGTGGGCACAGCCAGAGATTTCAGGGTAGGCTAAGGGGTTGTTCTGTGGAAGTAGCTTGCCTGCTCTTAGAGAGAGAAAGAGACCTAGAGGCTGGCTATGTGCTTCTTAGTGGCAGAAGCATCCAGTGAGACTGAAGAGCCTTTGACTCAGAGACCAAACATAACATAAGGGAGGGCTGTACTCTGCCATTTTGTGCCATCACTCTGAGCAGCCAAGCAGGATGTTTGCATTCCAGTTCCAGTGTGTTGTAGGAACACCCGACACAGACTCAGCACTTAAGACATCTTGCTGAGTAAATAACCAAGAACATGTCTTCTTTTAAAAATCAAACTGCAGTTCAAATACATCGAGACAACTTTTGGTTAGATGTGTTAAGCAAGCGTTACTTCACCTCTTCTAGTTTCAAGTTTTCTCTGAAACAAATATTGGCCAAGGGTTTTGATGAGTACAACTTTCTCTGAGTTGTTATATTTTATTGATATGATCCCGAAATGATGCTTGGAAACTCACCTGTTCGGCCTGATTCTTTATTGGTCTTAAATTATAAAATAAGTGAACACTGGGGGTAAGATATGTGAATTCTGGGAAGATGTTGAGGAGTCTGGGAAGACTTCCTAAAGGGGACTGGTCCTCAGCTAGGTCTGGTTACTCATTCACAAAAGTAGAGGCGGGAATAGGAGCAAGAGAACTATTCTAGACAAATGCATCAGAGGCTGGGACTGCCCCTTGCTCTGAAATATGAAGCCCAGGATCTCTAAGGGCTCTGCCAGCTCCATATGCAGGATTCTCTGACTCGATTTCCCTCATTTCTTTTTTAATTAGTTATTATTTTTTACATCCCGATCACAGTTTTCCCTCCCTCCTCTCCTTCCTCCCAACCTCCTTTCACCCCATCCACTCCTCCTCTATTTCAAAGGGAAAGCCTCCCATGGATATCAACCAAACATGGCATAACAATTTGAAGTGAGAGAAAGCACCTGCCCTCATATTAAGGCTCAACCAGGCAACCCAGTATGAGGAATAGGGTTTTAAAAACTGGCAAAAGAGTCAGAAACTGCACCTGCTCCCACTGTCAGGAGTCCACAAGAAGACCAAGCTACACAACTGCAACACAGATGCAGAGGGCCTAGGTCGGTCCCATGCAGGTTTCCTGGTTGTTGGTTCAGTCTCTGTGAGCCCTGTGAGCCCAGGTTAGTTGAAGTATTTTTCCATAGGGAGAAAGACATAATTAAGGAAGAACCAGGGCTGTGTGGTGTTGGTGGAGAAGACCCAACATCTCCCTATTGAAAGATACGTTGCTGAGGAAGACCAAGCCTACAATCTGGTGGCATTCAGCAGGAGTCTACAAAGAAACATAGCTAACAGAATACATAAGTATGCAGATTTATTCATGTGCACAAACCTATATCTATTTCTCTATGTTTCCTATTGTATAATATATATGCACTGACACACATAATACAGATTATATGTGTATGATAAAGAATTAACTTGTATGGTTATGGAGGTTGTCCAATTTCAAGATGTACAGCCAACAAATAGAGTCTTAAGAGTTAATCCATA
>JADRCH010000114.1:4712828-4748398 GCA_019843965.1 Rhynchomys soricoides
GGCTGCATTATATGAAACCCACCTAAGGTAGAGATGGCTGCCTGCTTTGCTTGATCAATCTGTTTAAATGCTCATCATAATTATGTTTGCCCTGTATCTGACACTCTACATCCTAAGCGTGCTGACACATAAATAAGGCAGCACAGAGGTTGAATGACTTATAGGACGCTTTCAAACATAACAAGGGAAAGAAAGCACAGGCCAGATGGTGTGACCCTCAGTTTCAAAGGTGCCATATAAAAATTAATGTGATGCTGTATCACAGCGTTAATGGAGAGCGGCAGTACCAATCTGATACATCTCTTGCTTTTATAAAATAGAAAAGAAATAAATGAAAAGAATGAAGAAAGAAGAAGCTAAGCAGACAGAGAGTTTCAGAAAGATATGATCTAAGATGGAACACTGGGGTGACTAGCACTACAGAGTGGCCAGAACACAAGATAACCATGGAGGAGAGACTAGACAGAAGTTCAGGGACTGGATCACAAGAGGCTTGAATGATAGCACAGACCAAAGACTCCTGCTATTGCTGAAGGTCTCAGAGTAGGTAGAGATCTCCTGGGGACAAATGGCAACACCTGTATGCGGCATGGAGCACCACCTTCCAGCCTAACTCTTGTGTTATTTCTTTCTTTGATTTGTTTTGATTTTGTTTCTGCCAGCTGAGGCAGACCAAAGCTGGCTTAGAGCTCCCTGTGTTGCCAAGGTTGACCTTGAACTCCTGATCCTCTTCTCTGTACCTCCCAAGTGCATAAGTGTAAATGTGCACCGTGGTGCCTACCTTTTCAAGGATGTAAAGCTTCAAGGAGAACTGTAACTGAAATCAGGTCAGATGTGCTGGGTGCTGCAAGTGAAGTACAAATGTGAACAGAGACACAGGCTCCCCACAGCAGGCACTCAATGAATGAACACTCATTGTTTTCCAAGCATCAGGCAATGTGAACAGCAGGGTACCAGCTTCCCTCTCAGCCTTTAGGAACCTAGAAGGCAAAGAAGTGGAAGGAAGTGTGAATGAGTGTGTGTGTGTGTGTGTGTGTGTGTGTGTGTGTGTGTGTGTGTATGGGGGGGATTCGTAGGTATTTGGTTAAGCTAGGCTGGATCAGGAACATTTAAGGATATGAATTTCAGATGCCCTTGACCTTCATTCTCCACCAATCACAAAAGATAATTTAATATAAAAAGAAAGTAGTCTAGCACTCATAGGAGTCCTGCTGCAAAAATAAGTGCTTTCTATGCATTATCCTACTTAATATTCGAAGCCACTTTGAAGTAGGGCGACATGTCCTCATTTTATAACTAGGAAAGCTAGGTTTAAGCTACGGGCTAGTGAGGATCTCTGTGAGTCCAGATTTTTCCTAGTACAGCACATTCATCATTTACCCCTCTTTATGATCTCTCTGGAGTAATACTTCCTTCATACAAAACACAGCATTTGTAGATGGTCAGTGTGTGTGTGTGTGTGTGTGTGTGTGTGTGTGTGCACAATATATGCTCCTAGTACCTACTCACATTTCCCTGCATGCAGGTACCAACTGTGAGCTGAGGGAGATCTTGATTACTTTTGTCCAATGAATGCTCTGCTCGTTCTCACTGTCTCCTTGTGATTAGAATTAATTGCTGCTGATTACACTGTGTGGAAGGGAAGAGAAGGCCATCAGCAGTTCCACTTGGGAGATCAAAGCATTGTAATGCAAAACAAAACGGGCTCCTGACAAGGACTTGAATTAGAAAATTCTCTCCTTTGGACAAAGAATTGGTATTAAGTGACCAAAATCAATATTCTATTCTATGATCCTATCCAGGCAAAAAACCAACCTTCCCATGTTCTGGCCAGCAGGAGAGAAGTGAAGCAATGTGTTTACTCGGAAAGCTGGGTGGAAAAACTATTCACACAGTATTGCAAAGCTCTTCCACACCTGTAAACTCTGGAGCTTGAGGAGACAAATGCTAAGGTCTTCTGTTATCCAATATGGGGCAGCATGTAACAGAAACCAACTCACTGACTACTGAAAAGAAAGAAGCTCCAAGATTTTTAAGTTCAAAGGAGAACAGGTTTTAGGCACTATTCGAGGGACTCATATGGTATCATCAGAACCTGATGTCAGACTCTTCATCCTCAGGGCCTTGCTATATCCAAAAGGTTTAGCCCATTCTCTCACAAATCCTCCCCTCTTAGATGCAATATGGCTGCAAGTAACTACTGGTGGATATCGCACTGCCGTGGAATTAAAAGCTGTATGTATATGTATACAAATACATATGTATGTGTGTGTGCATGTGCATGTGCATGTGCATATGTATGTATGTATGTGTGTATGCATATATGTGTAGAATATGTATATATAAATATTTTATATATATTTATAATATATAAATTATATCACATATATTATATCCTGAGACAATAAAGAGAAAAGGCTTATTTGGAATCATAATTTTAAAGATTCCAGTCCATGATGGGCCCATTGTTTTGGAGGCTTTGGTGACAGTTATGGGGGGTAGTAGTGGGGCGAGAATGGGAAATACACTGTGAACAGATTTTGTTCACCTAAGGACCAGGAAACAAAAAGACAGCAAAACGAAGGGAGTAACTCACAATCTAAGGCCCTCTGACCAGGCAGCACAGTTTAAAGGTTGCATAATTTCCTCACAGCCCCACACTAGGGAAGGCCTGCCTTCAACACAAGTCCCTCAGAAGACATTCACGATGCAAATTATACCAGGGTGATTTCTGCTATAGGTCCAGAACTGAGTGTCCCTGAGCATATGCTGTACCTAACAGATATCTGTGGCAAGCAGACACTGAGACACTGTCAGCCAAGGCAGACTTGATACTGCTCTTACCAAGAGTCAGCCCTCAGGAACTGAATTTGGAGATACATGAGGAAATGAAACATCACAAGTAGGGACATTAAGAACAGGAAAATTTAGTAGACAAATGCTATTGTGGGCACCTTCTTGCACAGAGAGTGTATGATTCTCTAACCATAGGTATACTGTTAAGTCTAGAAAAATCAAGATTGGCAAAGTTCAAGGAGGATTTGAAGTCAGAAGGTGTGGCTAGAGACAAACAAACAAACAACAACAACAGGACACACACACACACACAAACACACACACGTATCCATGTGTGCATGCAACTGACTTTTGAGCATCTGCTTCAGCTAAACTCCATGCTGGGTTGCTGGGTGCTTTTGCATTCATTGTACTGTTCAGTCTTCATAAACTCTCATTAGAATGACATCTGAAATTGTTCTCTGCCCTAACCACACACACACACACACACACACAATTTTGCAAGAAATACAATTTTGCAAGATTCACCCGAGAGAGAGAGAGAGAGAGAGAGAGAGAGAGAGAGAGAGAGAGAGATATTTTTCAGGATCCCTTCAACACTAAGTTCCACCCCTGAGCCTTGCTTGCTTATATTACTCTGCCATGGTAGCTATTCTCCTGTATGGCAATGTTATCGTCTTCTCTAATGATTGTTCACAAGCAGGGCCTGAACTTGTCTCCAAATCCTCAGCGCACGCTATATAAGCAAGAAGATGCTCAACTGATATCAAATAAATAATGAATTCACTTTTTAACATGAACCGTGACATAGTAATAATTTTCTTAAAGGTACAGGCCTTTTAGCTGGTCAGATAGGTTGAAGTAGTAACCCTGCTCCTGTTGGCTAAGAGATAATCAGACAACCAACATCTCTGGACCTGTATTTCTATACTGCAACATGGGAGTAATAATCTACTCTTCTCACATGTGAGTAACAAATGAAACTTGCCCAATGCCTGGAAGAGAGTAATTAATTACAAATATTAATTATATTCCCCAAATTTCAAGTTTAAGAGAATAGAAAAAAGGTAGAGTAGGAGAGAAAGTCTTAAAATATCAACCAGGAGGATCCTAAAAATCTTAATTTTAAGCCTAACCTCCAACCTTTCTAGGGATGGGATCATTTCTAGCTTTTGTGGAGAAGATGCCACAAAGCTGGGATAGCAGGCATTAGGTGGCCAATAATCAGGTCTTGTAATACCTGGGTGAAATAAACCCAAGTCCCCCCTGTTATGTAAATGGAAAAACTAAAGTCCAGAAGAGATGTGTTAGTATTATCCAACGTTAAAGCAAGCTGAGACTCAAACACAGAACTTGACTCAGTATTTTGCCATTCCACAAATAACTGTAAGATCTGCTGACTCAAGCCTAGCCAGGAGTGAAGACACAGCAAAGGAGAGTGGTTTCTTAAAAAGATACAGCACTCTGTAGCCCATGCTCAAGCAAACCCTTCAGTTGACCTTAAATTATGAGAGCAAGGCTTGGGGCTTCCCCCAGTCCTCAGTTATAGAATGGCTAGGACCCTGGTGTATTTTGTAGCCACCCAGTCAGAAGCCATCTTCCCTGCGCTGCTCTGTGACTATGGAACTGGGCCCTCTGAGTCTTGAAATAGAGTCTACCTGTGATTCCTCCAACACTACCGGGAACTTGATTTCACTTCCCTGCCTTAGATCCTTCCTAGTGCAGGCAGAGGCAGAATCTGTGAGAGGAAAGAGGCCAAAAGTGCTAAGAGGGGCTAGTAAAATGGCTCAGCACCTAAGAGTACATGCTGGTCTTCCAGGGGACCTTAAGTTTCGTTCTCAGCGTGCACACTGAGCAGCCTACAACCACCTGTGCCTCCAGCTCCAGGAGATCCAATGCCCTCTTAAGGCCTCCAGGGGCACTGCACAAACTACACATGCCACAACACAGACACACACAAAAGAAATCTTTAATAAGGAAGTGATGAGAAGAAGCATTTCTTGGAAGATGGTGCCATATTCAATGGTTTATACCCACAGGTCCAGAGCAGAAGTTCTTGACATTTGGAAGGATCATTTTGTCTGCAATATGAAAGGGTGCAGACTGGCCCTAGGTGGAAACTCCTGATCCAGAGGCTTATAGTGCATCTGAGCAGAAAACTTTTTAAAAATTAATACATCAGTCCCTCTTCTGATTTTATCGTGTAGAGAACTGACACACCGAGAGGAGACTTGACCCGCATGAATCAAGCTTCAGCAAATAAAGCCAGACAGGAGAGAAGCCAGGTTCCTTCCACGTTCCTCAGGCTTCTCATCCCTCTCTTTCTTGCCCCTCTCCCTTCCCCAGTGCTACTGCACAGACTTTGGTCTTTAGTCTTAATTCAACTCAAATCAGTTGAAACTTCTAAAAATACCCACAAGACAAGCAGCGCCTGAGCATCTCTTAAAACAGCAGATCCCCTCCGGCTGGGTTGGCACAGCAGCTCCAGCCATCCCTGGACCGGGGCCTAGCTGGGCAGCCACAGTGGATTTTGGGAGCCAAATTTACAGTCAATTTTCTAGTCAATTGGGAAAAAGGAAAGACTGCTGGGAAGTGGCTGGTGCTTGGAGTGGAAGCAAGGCGTGGCAGAATGTCGGAACAGGAGGGCATAGATAATGTCCAACTAGAGTGAGAAGTGGGTCTCAAAGAGACAGATGAACAACAAAGACTAGAATCCCAGGGCGAATAGAGAAGGGACAGGCATCGCAGAGACTGAGCAATGCTGGAGCTGGAAGGAGGTGTCTTGGTAAAGCCAAAGTGACAAGAGCTGAACTAGCCCTTCTGCAGGGCTGTCTCATGTGGCACAGCATGTGGCAGTCCACTCAGGAACCAGTTGTCCCAGCTAAAGAAGCTACGGTTCTGCACAACCCAGCCGTTGCTAACCTCTCCCATTTCACCTGTAGCTTGTCCACAAGGTACTCTGAAGCCTATAGACCAATGATTCTTACCCAGGAGTTAGGCTACCCCCCCCCCCCATCCACAGGAGGATCCTGGGTAATATTTAAGAACTGCTTCGGAGCTGGGCAGTGGTGGCACATGCCTTTAATCCCAGCACTTGGGAGGCAGAGGCAGGCGGATTTCTGAGTTCGAGGCCAGCCTGGTCTTCAAAGTGAGTTTCAGGACAGCCAGGGCTATACAGAGAAACCCTGTCTTGAAAAAAAAAAAAAAAAGAACAGCTTTGGTTTTCACAATGGGTGAGCACTGCTGACATCTAGTGGGAGAGGCCAGGGATGCTGCTGAACACCCTACCATGCTCAGGACAGTCCCACAGCACAGAAGCATCCAGCTTCAAATGTCAGTAGTGCCTGAACTGTAAGATGATCAACCCAGAGCTTTCTCTGCTTTATTCACTTATGTAAACATAGTCTGTGGTGTGTAAATGGCCCAGCAGGCAGGAAGTGCCTGATAGATGTCAGCTAAACGAACCATTGATTCAAGACTAATGAATGATTCCAACCTGCCTAATGTCTTCTGAAGTCCAAAAGCCCCTGCAAAGTCATCATACCTAGAATCAGGCATTGTCATATCTGAGTTCAGGTACACACTTGTTCTGGTCCAGGCAACCTCTGACTGACTTCTCTCTCACTCCACTAATGCAGGAGTAGGAGCCACCTTTCTTCAAGCCTCTTTAAGACTGTTCTCATCTGCTTGGGCAGAAATGACAGCTCAGGTCCCTGGACAGAGCAGAGAGGAGAGATTAGAATTAGGTCATCTGGTACAGACTGAAGCTACTTTTATTGGAGAGGAGACTTAGGCACACAAGGTGGAAACCCTTAGGAGTCTTATCCCCAATGTCCAGAAAGGAGAATTTAAAAAGGATTTCTTCAGCTCCTCTTCCCCTTCTCTTTCTTCCCCTTACCCTGGAGTTCTGTGTTTCACTCTTTCCCCCTGCTTCTGTTAATAAGCCAACCATGTGATAATTATCTCTAGAGACAAATTTGAACTTGACAAAGCCCTGTTCTTGAAGAGCTCACACTGTGTTGGAAGTGACACTTTCATAAACTATAGTGACAATTTAAAAAGCCACTGTATGCCACAATTGGATATGTAATTTTTTTCTAACAGGCTATCCTTAGATGTGGGCAGCTTTATCCATTTAACAGATGAGAAAACTGAAGCATGGAGAAGTAGCTTGTCCTTCCTCACACAGCTCAACACACAGAAGGATGAAAGACCATGCTTTCTAAACCTACATTCTAAACAGACGATGTTGTCAGGGGATAAGACACAACCCATGTTAATGAAAGGCCATGACAATCAGATTTGAGAATGTGGATCTCGCCCTATAGATGTCAGAGAATCAGTATAGGATTGAAGGTCAAAGAGTCACAAGATTAGGAACTGTAGGAACAACATCCTCATCAATGCTGGAAAAAAACCAAAGGCCCAGAGATTATTCAGTCACCTGAGTCGTGGAGACAAGGACATGGATGTTTCTTCTGACAATCCCTAGAGTCTTCATCCTTGGCTCTTATTAAGCAGATGAACTCAGAGCAAATGGGTTGCTGAATAATGATGTCAAAACCACCTAGATCCCAATCCCTGGGACCTGTGTTACTTTTCCCACAGAAGCAGTCTACAGACACTGCTAATTAGGGGTCTGATTGTTTGTAATGATGAGTTTCCGTCCTAATGGGATTCCTAGTGTACTTTTCCCACAATTTTTCTAGCAGTGGTTAGTCAGTTTGAGCATGTGTGCTAGGCTGGGGTCTAAGGTAGCTGCTTTCCCCATAGGTCTCCTGAGAGTGGTAGTCCGTGTCTGCTTGTTATACACAGCACATGAGCCATCTGGGATTAGTCCTCTGGTTTGTCAGCAGTCTGTGTACCCAAAAGCCTTGGAAGTGACCAGTGCTAAGGTCCATCAAAATGTCGTATCTACAATGACTTTGCTATTCCTCTTTGCTTCAGCTATGGAGTAAGATACAGTTTTTCTCAACCAGGCTAAGCAATAGCTCAGAGGCAAAGCACCCATCCAACTCAGGGCAATCCAGATGCAAAACTAGGTCCAGATGCAAAGCTCGGTCCCAGCAACAATAACACCACCACCAAGGAAAGAGAGAGAGCGAGAGAGAGAGAGAGAGAGAGAGAGAGAGAGAGAGAGAATGAAGGAAAGGAAGGAAAGAAGGAAGGAAGGAAGGAAGGAAGGAATGAATCATAAACAGTAAACTAAAAACCAATTTACAACATGCCAGGCAAGGTGGTATACAGCTTTTGTCCTAGCATTTGGAAGACAGAGTCAGGTGGATGTCTGTGATTTGAAGGCCAGCTTCATCTACATCATGAGTTCAACTAGTCAGGGATGTGTTGTAAGACCCTGTCTCAAAAAACGAAAAACAGAAAACAAACAAATCAATCAAACACCTCCACCAACAACAAAACAGTCTATTTGTGGTGTAAGACTCTGAGCTCTTGCACCAGCCCTGGGTTAGACCTGCAAGCAGCCTTCTCTCAGGCCTTTCTTCTCCTGCATGAAGTTTCTTTTTCCTGTCACCTCATTTTCAGCTTCTTCCTGTCCTTGGCGGACAGCTTCTCCTTTGTTGGCTGGACTCCTTTTACCAGTGGAGTTACATGGAGGATACTGCTATCCTACCTTCATTAAGAGTCTTGAACTGGGGCTGGAGAGATGGATCAGAGATTAAGAGCACTGGCTGCTCTTCCAGAGGTCTGAGTTCAATTCCCAGCAATCACATGGTGGCTCATAACCATGGATAATAAGGTCTGACGCCCTCTTCTGGTGTGTAGGAATAAATAAAGACAGAACACTGTACATAATAAATAATTTTTTAAAAAGATGTTTGAAAAAAAAAAAAAGAGTCTTAATGGTGGCACATAGCTTTAATCCCAGCACTCGGGCAGACAGATCTCTGAATTCAAGGCCAACAGGTCTACAGAACAAGTTCCAGGACAGCCAATGTTACACAGAGAAATCCAGTCTCAAAAAACCAAAGAGAGGAGGAGGGGAAGGAGGAGGATGGGGAAGAAGAGGAGGAAGAGGAAGCAGCAGCCACTGCCACCGCCACCACCACCACCACCACCGCAGCTGCCACTGCCACTATCTTTTTTCTTTTCTTTATTTTTTTCCAAACTAAAATAGTAATCTAACAAATGTTGTCCCCCTTCCCCATCTCCCCTCTGCAAATCCTCATCCCATCCCTCCTCCCATTTGCCTCTAAGAGGGTTCTCCCCCACCCATTCACCCACTCCCACCTCAGTATTCTAGAATCCCCCTACGCTGGGGTAATAAGCCTTCACAGGACCTTGAAACAACCCAGCTGTCCCTGAACGGAAGAATGGATACAGAAAATGTGGTACATTTACACAATGGAGTACTACTCAGCTATTAAAAATTATGATTTTTATGAATCTTGCAGGCAAATGGATGGAACTAGAAAATATCATGCTAAGTGAGGTAACCCAGACCCAAAAGGACACACATGGTATGTACTCACTGATATATGAAGCATCCTATCGCAATGAGAGGACCCTACATGGCATCACATGGATCCATATAGAATGAAGACAGAAAGACAAATGATATATGTAAGCTCAGAAAGAGCCTGTGAACCAAGGAGACAGAACCTGCAGTGATATAGCCACAAGCCATGGAATGCCAAAAGTCACAAGAAAGGAAGGATTTCTCCCCTGAAGCTTCTGGAAGAAGTGCAGCCCTAGCAACACTTTCTTTTCAGCCCAGGAAACTTTGGACTCCAGGCCCGGACCTGGGACTGTAAGAACTGCGTATCTGGTATTTTAAGTTACCATATTTATGATTATTTGTTCCAATGACAAATATAAACTGATACGGAGCCTCCTAGTTATCCTGAACTCTAACTTATTCTAGTGGGCTGGAGGCACCTTCGCTCTAGTCACAGGTTGGTTGCCTGCCTCCTGATGAGGGTAGGGATGGGGACACCTGTGCCTCCCCAGATCCTGACTTTGCTCAGTAAACCTTCCCTCCTGTCTGTCCACCACTTCCCACCATTTCTCTTTCTCTCACACTGCATCTCTCCTCTGCTTCCTGCTTTCCCTTCCTGTCCCCTTGTCTGCCTCCTTCCTTCTGCCCCTCCTTCCTCTCTATTGTCTGTGTATATGACTTTCTAGCCAAGTTCTCTCTCTTCCTGTCACTGCTTCCTATTTTGTCCACATCTCTGCCCTGGCCCCGAGTCCCTTCGGTTTTCAGGTCCTGCTCTATCTCCTCTCCTTGTATTAGCTTTCTTTCCCTTGTCTTCCAGCTTCACCCTGATGGGTTTCTCTTTGTAGCTTCTGGTCCCTTTGCATCTTTCTCGTTTGTTTGCTTCCCTCCCCCCTCCCCACCTCCTTCCCTCCCTCCTTTTTCTACCTCCTCATTTTTTAGGCCTCCTACTCTCAAGGATATCTGGGAGACTTTTGTGCATTTGCAAAGGCCTCTATGATTATACCTGCAACCTGCACCCTCACTTCAGAGCAGGATTCATCTGGTTAGTCATGCTCCAGTCTGACCTTGTAGGAGGACTGGCAAGGAAAGCAGAGACGAAAGATGTGTCCTTGCCACATTGTTCTCCAGGCTTTACCTAGAGGCCCCCAGATAGCTGCTTCTTAATATTCTAGCAGTGCTGTCAGCCTTACCAAAGAGAAATGGCGTGTCTTTGGCATAGCCCTCTGCAGAATTAATCCTCCCGATTAATGACCGTCATCCATAGCTGGCAGGGATAGCAGTGTGAGCAGAGGAAGGTTTTTAAGTGAAGGTTTCTAGATAGAGGACAGGTAGGTGTTAAGCTTTCTGATTTGGAGGCAATGTGACAGCAGGAGAGACTGTCATGAAGCTTGATACTCTCTGGACAGTGTCTGATGTATAGTCACATTTAACAAACATATAAATGAGTGAGTGAATGACCTTCAGTCTTCCTTGGGGCCAATACTTGATATGTCTCATGGGAAAAATGACTTGTGATGTCTCATCAGCAAAATGAAGGTAGGTAGTGGAGCTGCATGTGGGACACATCAAGGGGAAGAGGGAATGAGATGGTTCAGGGCGGAGGGGGGGACGCTTAGCACATAGCAGGGCAGGGCAGGGCAGGGCAGAGCTGGCCATATGATGGTGTGGGTGAAGCTGAAGAGAGTGAAGGGAATCAGAAGAGCTATGGGACAAGCAGTGAGGGAAAGACCAGGACAGTGGAAAAGGTTCTAGACCCGAGGGAGGTTTGAAAGACTTGAGCTCTGAGAGATGGAAACTGTCAAGTACCAGTATGTGCATGGGATGCATCCCTGAGGATCACTTATGAGTATCAGCGCTTGTCAATAATGTTTGCAGAATGGACGGATGAGGAGATGGGATGTCTGAGCACAGTGTGTTACATTTACTCACGGAGAAGTTAGGACCAGAGGAGGAACAGGGCCGGATCACAACCCTGTGGACTCTTAATCCTCACACATGTGCTCATACATGCTCCAGGTCTGAGACCAGAGGTTTCTTTAGTCACTATTTGTCTTCCTGAGCTACTGAGAACGCCGATGATCCCTGTTACTCCTGCAGCATCCAGATCTCCACATCCACCCACTTGACCATTGCTTTCCTGTGTCCACCCTTGCTTCTGATGTTTTACATAGCCGAGATCTCTCACAGGTATAAAATAGGGTGTGTCCTTTACCTGCTTCAACCTGGCCTTTCTTTCACTTGGGAGGGTCAGACTCTCAACAGTAGCCTACAGTAAGTAATTAGAATTACAGTTTCATACTTTGTCATGTTTTTTGTATTTTGTAATATGTCTCCACTTCTAGCCTTAAAAGCCATTGTTTCTGTCTAATTTTTAGCAATTACACCCTGAACCCTCAAAAAACAAAAAAAAACAAAAAAAAAAAACAAAAAAAAACCCCAAAAGCCTGAACAGTAGGTGATCAGTGAATATATGTTAATGAACGGATGATAAACACAACCCCTAGTATTCACTGTTTTTCACTGTCTATAGAACAGAAGGGTTCTTTTTTTTTTTTTTTTAAAGGATTGATTTGTTTTTATTTTGTATATATGGGGTTTTTTGCATGTATGTATGTCTGCATACCATGTACATGCAGAGCCTGCAGAAGCCAGAAGAGGGCATCATCTCCCCTGGAACTGGAGTTATGGATGGTTGTAAACCATCATGTGGGTACTAGGATTCTAACGGGGATCCTCTGGGATAGCAGCCAGCACTCTTAACCACTGAACTGTCTCTCCAGCCCTCAGGACAGAAGTTTAAGTTCCGTAATTTTTCAGATAAAGCCTTAGTGCATCTGGCCCTGGCTGCACCCCAGCCTTACCTTCCACTCTGAACCTCAGAACTTCAGTTCAACCATCTCTATTGTCTTTCCTGTCTTGTCATGATCCCTGGCCATGCCCGTGCCTCTGCTGACAAGTGTCTCCAACACTCCCCCTCTTTTGGCAGTTCAAAAGATTGAACACTGGCCCTTGCTACATACTAGGCAAGTGATCTACCATTGGGTCCACCATTGGGCATTTTCAGCCTCCCTCTCCCCTTTTAATGTTGTCGTTTGTCCATCAGATCTTAGCTTCCTTCCCTGAAGCCTTTCACATTTTCTCTATTTGGAAGTCAGCCTCCCCCTACATGGAGAGAATTTTGTGCCTGGATTTATGGTCATAGTCCATAGAAGAGACAGTGCACACAAGCTGAGAAGATCCTGGGGTTAGATGCTACCTCTATCACTTTCAAAGAACGAGAGTCTGGGTTAATAACATAAACTCTGACTATTATTTTATTATCTGTGAAATACATATAGACCCATTCTTTGTTCTTGCTGAGTTGTGGGGAATGTTGGTGACAGTAACTGCATTGCACAGAGCACATTCTAAAAATCCAGTAGCCACTTTTGTCAAGGTGACCATATAAATAACCACCTGCTTGGTAATATAATTAACTGAGGTACATTGGTTTCCTTCTCTAGACTCTAATTCATCTTCATCTAACCCTGAGAAGTCTACCCATGAGAAGACCCCTAAAAATGTTTGAATCAATACATGAATGGATAGATGGATGGATGGATGGATGGATGGATGGATGGTTGGATAAAAATCACAGAATATGTTTAAGCTCCAATCACCTGTTAAAGAGCCCAAGAAATACGAGGCTGGAGCTACTCTGTGTCAAGATAGTAGTGGGTAGAAGTCACTGGATAAGTCCAAATTTCCAAGCACCCCAGCTGGTTGAATCCATGATTCATCCTCAGCTTTAGGGTTCAGGCCCCACCTGCCCTGATAGCTGGCCACTCTCTGCCATCTTTGAGAAATAGACAAATGAATTGAACCTGAGGATGGAAAGATTTTCAACATATAGACTATCCTGAGATTTCTGTGGGTAATGAATGGTTGAGAGCTTTCACCCCAGTTTTTCCTCCCTTAATACTGCAATATGTTGAAAATGGTCCAGCCAAGAAAACTATTGCCCCTCTTTACCTGAATCTTAAATCTTTCTTCTAGGACAGCTTGTTTTAATTGAAAGTGTTCAATCAATCTCTACTGTCCTTCACCTTTGCTCTGCTCTTTCCCTCAGTCAGGGACAGGGTAGGAAATAATCTGGAATGAATAAAGCTTTGCAGCTAGAGAGGAGAAAGGAAGAGGACTGTCACAGACAAGACCAAGACCTCCTTTAAAGCCGCCATTTTATCATAGCCTACCCAACACGATTAGCACAAGTTCTTAGGAAGAGCCCAACTCCTTTATAGACATTCAAGGTTGTTGGTGAGCACGGTTGTGTTGCTTTGGGTCTGGATTAATAGAGAAAATAAGGAAGAGATCAGGTTTTGTTCTTCCCCGTCCATTCATCCATCCATCCATCCATCCATCCATCCAATTGGCCCTGTGCTACCTACCAACTACACACAGCACCACACTACAGCCCAGCAGCCTTGTGAAGCAGACATTTCACAGACAAGGACATGGAGGCTCAGGGATGGGGTGTAGCTTACGCAAGGTCACTCAGTGTCTGGTTCTCTATTTATGAGTTAGACACTTCCCCTAAGATTTGTGGCTTAAAACAATGCTATCCTTTCATGTTCTCTGTCAGATACTTGGGTGAGTCTCGGTGGGAGGGTCTTTTGTGCAGTCAGATTCAGCTGTAGGGAAACAATGGGTGGGGCTGGAACATCAGAGTGATATAGAAGTGAAGGCTGACCAAGAGTCTATTCTTGGTTTCTTTGCATAGTCCCAGGACCTTGGGATGGTCATTCTGTTTGTCTGTAAGCTTGGGTTCCTAGCACAAGTATTCCATAATGCAAGATGCAGTTACTTTGCCATACCTGATCTTGCCACACAAGTCTCACAATGTCACTTCTCCCACTTGTGTTATTCTTTTGGTTAAAACCCATTTAAAAGTCACTGAAAACTCAAGGAGAAAGAACATAAGACTATGCCTTTCAGTGGAAAGAACATCAAGGTCGTATTAGAATAGCATGTGATACCAGAGATAATGTTGCAGACATCTTTGGAAACTAAAATCTGCTATCCATAGCATGTGGCAGAACCAGAATTTAGGCTAGACACATCTGCTTCCAAAACCGTCTGCTGCAATTTACCAGCTCAGTCCACAGGGACCTCTCATTTCTCCCTTACCCTGCAGCTATATCTTTCAACACACATATCCATGGTTTGGTCTCTCCAAGCCAACTAAAAATTGTCTGGGTTCAAGCAGCCAGTCTGTCTCTGCAGGCCCTGGCCATGAGACACCCTCTGGGGGCTGCTCAGCAGACAAGCCATGCTCAGTGCCAGCTTGTGGACTTCTCAGAGAAGAGGACAGAGAAGGTCAGACACAGCCAGAGAAAGAAAGCAGGTGGCAGCCCAGAAGCACAGCAAACCTGCAGTACGTCTCACTGTCATAAACAACAGGCCTGGTGTGCTTCCTCCTCCCACCCCATTCTGACCTGGGATGACTCAGGCTTTGACAGAAAAGGTGCCTTCAAGTTGAGAAACAGCCCAGGGCAGTGGAAATTCATAGTCTGGAATCACTCGCCTGGATTTGACTCCTGATTCTACTGTTATCAGCTATGTGGCATTGGATAAGTTCCTTCACTAGCAGACCCCAAGAAAGATGAAGAAAATACTTGTTTACATGCATGTGTGAATGGAAATGCATTTCTATACTCTTGCTCATAGCCTTCTGAAAGGCTTCTTCAGCTGCCCAGTCTTCTCCAGAGACTCCCTTGCTAGCTTCAGACTGCTGTTTCTCTGCATGTTCCCCTGCAGCAGCTCTATGTGTTTCTGGGTCAGGGCTGTGAATAGTGTCCTCCAATAGAGCTGGGCTCCTGATGGTTAGTTAGGTAAGAGAAAGATAGATGCAACTGTGAAATGGTGCAAGTCCCAGAGAGGCAAGGTCTAGGTTTAAATCTCAGTTTCATCATTTATAAGGCATCCAGCCTTGGGCAAAGTCATTTACCCTATCTGAGCAGTGAGAACAATAATAGACTTCTCTTTCTGGATCATTATGAGATTACTTAGCATATACTAAACACTGCTTAGCTATTGGTTGTCATTACTCATTTGTGTGTGTGTGTGCATGTGTGTGCTTTTCATGCTACTGCCAGGCAAGCACATAGGTATTTAGATGAGTCAAGTAGAGATGACCTCTGCCTCATAGATTGTATAGGCCAGAGGGGCTATTAAAAGGAAGGGATAGTTGAAATGCAATATTGCTGAGTAGTCTGACTGGCAAAGATGCTATGGAAACCTAGTGGGGACCATCCCAGCAAAAGACAAAGGAGAATATACCCATTGAAGTGATAAATTGAATCAAGGTCTGAAGGCTGAGAATGAGCTGGTCCTTTTAGGAATTCATGGCATGGTGGTCTAGTGGAATATATGATGAACCAAGACCAAGGGGCTACTCGATTAGAAGAGGGGGAACTGCAAAAAGAGGTAGGAGGCAGAAAGATGCAGGCTGGGCCAAGCTATAAACAGCCTTGTAAATTGTGTCAAAAATCTGTACATTGAAGGCAATTGAAAGACGCTGAAGGTTTGCAGTCACTGAGTGACACCATCAGATCGGGAATAGATAATATAGCTTCTGACTTCACTATTGAAAACATCCTAGCAGGGGCTATTCTGGGACAGGAGGCCCAGAGAACAGGATGATGATGGTCCAGGAGACAGGTGATGCTGACTTATTCTGGGGGAAAGAGGTGAAAGTAATCATGAGACGAGAAGTTTCGTGGGGAAGGGTGACAGCTTGGATGTTCGGGGCCAATGGAGGCTGGTGGAGGAACCACTGTGACGAAACAATTTTCACCCTGTTAGATATGATACCTGCTCTGAATTTAGGGCAGTCTAAAGCCATGGAGACAGAGAACAAGGACAACACTCTCGCCCTGGGATGACAGCAGGGAAGATCCTGGGAAACCCAATAAAGAGGTACTGACTAATTGGAGAACACATGGCTGTATGATGGCTGAGAGAACGTCAGGGAGGCCCTCAGGCAAAGGAGATAACAGAGAAATCCAGAGATGTGGGTGTGAGCCACAGACAGACTCCAGGGTTGTGAATGCCAGTATAGAACTGGTGCTTTCTCCTTCTCTGGAGAATTTATGACTTGACAAATAGGCTATAAATCTATACCCTAGAGATTCATTATTTGTCAAATAGCAAGGTGAAATGGGATTCTATTTCGAGTCAGAGAGTTTTCCTGAGATTATTCTCAAGAGAATGGCTGGTTCCCGAAGGTCAGGCCCTGATCTAAACACAGCAAAAGCTATCTTGGCTTTGAGTCTTGCTCATTGGGTTTCATTCTGGTTTCAACATGAGGCTAGACTGGAAAATTCCAATGATGTTTACAAGCTATGTGCACAGATTTTGGGGTACAGTTACTTTGACTCCAATGCCCACTCCCATCCTTCACTTCTGTGCACTTTAATTTCCTTGTCTGTGAAACAAGGATCATAATTACAGCTGAATGTTTGTAAAGACCAACAATACAATGCTCAGCAAAACCCTAGAGTGGGGAGTTATGATGTCATCTTTATCACTGTTGTTGCTTTATTTTTAGTTTTTATAACTAGACCTTCTTTCACCCTACTTCAGTCTCTTTTCAAAGTTGCTTCTTAACACACACCTGCAGATATGAAACTGGGACGGAATGTGGCAAGAACATTTCTAGATTATTACCGGCTGAACTCCCTGGTTGAGAAGATAACAATCCCCATGCCAAGACTTCGGTAAGTGGTAGAGCCAAGAAAACAGGCTTGGGCCTGATTCACTGGGACTAACTTTCTGATGGCACCCCTTAGCTTCCCACCTGTGCCACAGGAAGGGCAACTCCTCCAGCTCTGCCACCATATAGATCCAGACCAGTATGAGTCCGGAAGGTTTCCTAAGCAAAAGGCAATAATGAAGCTTTATCCCCTCCAGCTTCTGGGATGTCATCCCAGATTGTCAACCAGCTTACCATGGTTCAGGGTGAGTCAGTCCCCTGATTCATCAGGTTGGTCAGGCTGAATGATGCCTCAGGGTCCACTTTCTAGAGCCAGTAAACTTTATCTCTGAGCTCTAATCTTCATAACAGTATTGTCAGATGATACCCTATCTCATGAGGTGGGCCACCTCATTTCAGGTCCATCCTAATAATCTCCAGCAATGGGGTATTGCTGGGGAGCCAAGATCAGCCACTGATCTAAGTGAGCCTGGCTGTTTACATATTCCATCTTACATGATGATAACTCATCCTCTAAGGATTCCAAATGAACTCCAATTCTTCAGTCCCTTAATCTGTACATCATGCACTGTTATCTGTACTTTTCAGGTCATTGTGAGATGTAGATTCAAATACTAGTGCTAGGTGTACAAGTATCCCCACAGTCTATGATAGCCCCTTCCCTCAACACTCAAAGGTTTAGGTTACAGAGGACACATCTTTAAGAAGTTCCAACTCACTCCTCTGATGGACCCACTTGTAGATCCAAGGAGGAGAGAAGACTAGGCTGGGAGCATCCATCTTGTCTGAGGGCTGAACAGCCACTGGAAGTGCTGGGAGTTCCTATGTGTTCTGGTAAAGCACTCAATGAGCATCTTGGCAATGACATCCAGTGGCATCTGGAATGTGGTAGCAATACCCTACCTCTGGGCCTCATCTCCTGTTCCCCTAGTAGCCCAACCTCCTGGAATGATGTGGCAATGTCCAACTCTCTACTCCTGCCAGACCATTCTTTTCACTGATGTTCACCATGTGCTTTGATGCCTCAGGAGCTTAGCACCATGAACCGTCCTCCATCCCCCACTAATACTACTAATAAAATCTAAATCACCGTTACTTAGTGTATGAAGCACTTTGTGTACATAATCGTATTTAGTTCACGTATGTCTTGTCTTGCACTTTAAGAAAAGGAGATCCAGAAAGGAACAGAAGATTTCCTGATGTTGCGATGTCGATACCACAGAGAGTGTTTCATATTCCAAAGCCACCTGAACTTTACTGCAGTAGAGCTCCATTAGTGGACTGTCTCCATCTCTCAGGAATGTGATGGTGTTTTAGGCCTTTCTACACCTGCCTATTAAACAGAAATAATAGCAACAACTTAATGTGGTTCTGAAGATTAGATACAGGTTTGGGACAATTCCTAGCACAGAGTAGATGCTCTCAAATGCTCCCAAATGTTTTCATAATTTTTTATTTCTCCCAGTTTCTAATAGCCTGTGACATGTTGTTTGACTTGCCTGGTTGGGCTGGCCCAGACTCAATAATTCAGTGAGTTATACCTCTCTAAGGCCTGATCCGCACAGTCTTCATGGCCATGTACTCCAATGACACCCAGTTTCAGATTAGGACTAGATCATCTGGAGACTTTATGTCCACAATAATACTTTTATGTAGGCATTAAAACCCCCTACAGGAGGATTATCTCTGTTTCTTCTCTGTCACTGTGCAGTACCAGCTTGCCCTGCACAGACTTACAGGGATACACCCATCTGTTCTTCCATTCATAGACTTATGAAAGATAGCACACTACACCGGGCTCTGGTGGGAGGGAGGTCAGGGATGGGTTGGTGATTAAAGTATGACCCTGCCTTTGAGGAATTCACCTCCAGAGGAAAGTTCTCAGTTCACTCTTTAGAAGTCATTGTTGACTGGGGCTAAAGTTCTTAAACATTTAAAGTTTTGTAAAACTCAAAAGAATTCTTAGAATCTCATTTACAAGTTAATTTAGGGATTATCTCTTTGGGGTCCTCTGTCAGCCTGCATAAAAATTATCTTCATCCTTCACCACCTTTTTCTTTGTAATTGTCGTGATTGCAGATTCAGTGAAGTAATGCAGTTTGGAGGGGACATCCATGAGCATGGCAGGCAAGGACATTGAGACCTAGGGAACAGAAGTCTCAGAGCCAGAATTGGAGCCCAGGGCCTGACCCCTCTATGGGATACTCAGCCTCAGTCAAGAGAGATTTGCCCAGATTGAGAGGGGGCTTGAAACTGAGAATGATGAAGGGCAGTTTTTTTTCTAAGGGCCCCTGCTTTCAACTGCTCAGGGCACCTCAACACTGAGCTTTGAGGTCCTTTTCAGCAAAGTCCTCTTTCCTCACTAGGCCACAGGAAGACTTAAGGCAAATGCACCCACTCTTAAATTAGGAAAAGCAAATTAGCTCCCTACCAAGCCCATACCCCTGCTTCTGGGCCTGAGTGAACCTCTATGAGTCCCACCTAACTCCAGATTGGTAAGTGGTCCTTTAAGAATGAATTTGTTCCCCAGATTGCTGGCTCCTAGCTCTCCTTTGGGATTTGAATGCTTCCCCCTTTTGTATTCTTTTCCAACCAAGCAGCAAATAGCTTAAGTGAAAGAGCAATTCTGGTTATAATGGAAAATTACATGTTTTGACTCAAAATTAATCTTTGTTTTCTCCCATCTCCGTGGATAATTGCCATATGTCAGTTTCTACCCATAGGCTGGTAGAAGCCTGTCACATTCTGGGGTGCTGGGCCGCCCCTCAAGAAGGAGTCCTGGGGAGAGGCAGCAATGTGGGCATGGGATCTCAGGCTTAGCATTGATCAGTAAAGCCGAGACCCTATATTTAGTTTTAACCACAGTGTCATGACCCTTAGAGCTAAAGCCAAAAGGGATAAAATCTAACAGGGAAAATGGTTGGGCCAAGACTATGTCTGTGGGTGAGCAGAGAATGAGCCTGGAGTTAAGCTTGCCTTGACCAAGTAGACTCAGGCTCTGCTACAGGCAAGGAACATTGGCTGCTACATAGTGTTGTCATGATCTATGTGGACAAGGAATACATCCTGTGTTTGGCCTGTGCTGAGTACTAGAGGATCATAGCTAGCATAAGCCCATTGGGAACTCCAGTTGATAACATGCAAACTATAACAACACAAGTAGTTATACACAACTTCCTGTCAGATATGTCCTCACTCACAAACCTCCATGGCTCCCTGTTACCTTCAGAGTATACTCCAACACCTTTTCTTTTCAAGACCTTAACCAGTATTTTCAATTTGATATCCTGCCTCCTACCATACCCTTGACCTTGAAAGCACCTGCTTTTCACTGCTTCCTTCCCTACGTGTCAGGCTGAACATATTGTCCATTCCTCTATATTTTGTTCTCCTCTCCCTTTATCTTGGAATGTTCTCTCTTTTATTTTGTAGATGCTGAATTCATACTAATTTACCAACACTTGATCCAGATGATGCATCCTGTTTTCCTGTCCCTCTTCCCACTTAAGACAGAGCTATCTCCTTAGCTGGGCTCTTAGTTGTAGTTCATATACACCTCCTGTCCTCCTGTGCTGTCCTGTCTGGTATCTTTGCAGCTCTGGCTTCTCCACTAGACAAGCTCATTCCCAAATCATTAGTGCATGACACCTTAAGACCTGAATGAGCTCTGGAGTCAACCGAGTATACAGGGGTTCGGGGGGTGTTAGGGGGCTGTCACAAAGCTTCCCCAAGCGCTTTGCCCTATGGAAGAGTCCAACCAGATAACCTGGAAAGTATTTGATAGCTGTCATGCACATCCCAAGAAGGCCTCAGGGATAGAGTGAGATTTGGACTTGATTTCTTAAGGACATGAAGAGTTGAGATTGGAGTAGAAAGGAAGTGATGGTATTCCAAGTTGGCAAGATAACAAGAAGCAGGACCCAACGAAGCCTACAGCAGGAGGAAGACCAAAGTGGTCAGAGACATAATGAAGGGACAGTAAGCATAAGACCCAAAATGACTTTCAATTTACCACATACCCTAGAAGCACCTGGTCCACACCAAGCCTGACTTGAGAGTTGGGAGAGTCAAAGTAAACACATCAAGCCCAAAGTCGTATGACACATATAGATGTGCAACCTTCTAGAAAGTGGTGGCTGGGGAGTTAAATGGTGCCCACAGAACTGTGGAAAAGCTGAAAAGTTGGCTTCCAAACAGATAAGTCCAAAGGAGTAGAGAAGAGAACAGAGGTTTAAGACATCTGCTGTCGAGGGTCTCCTTTCCTTCTCTGTACCCCACCTTGGATTACAGTGGCACTTTGCCATCTACCATCCCACAAGTCATTTCTGCATCCTCACACTCCTCATTAGTCATTGCACACCTTTTTGACATGCTACCATCTACCTATAGCTATTTCTGTAGCAACAAACCCAAGGCTGTCTCACTAGGGACCTTACATCTTCTTTGTCCTATAAAAACATACTGTCTTGTGTTCTGTGCTCCCATGGAGTGTTAAGAACTACTTTCCTCAATGCCTTGTGGATGGAGGGCACTTTGCAATATAAGTACCTCTTCTCCAACTTTCATTTCACCAGAGTCTATGAGGGAAACACACACACACACACACACACACACACACACACACACACACCAGAAAGCATGGATTCTTCTCCTTTTTGGAAAAGAAAATAATAGAGCCTTATATCCAGGAAAGGGCTCCTTTAAGATTATACTGTCTCAGAGTTATGGTGGCCATAGCAATTGACTAGCATGTGTGAGGCCCTGACTTCCATTGTTAGTGCTGCAAACAGAGAAAACTCCAATAGATCACTCTGTGTATCTGTAGAAGGCAGTCCATGCATGAGCTTTGTAAGACTAGAGTGTTAAGGAGCATGAGGTCTTAGACCCATGTCACCTGCACTAGAAAGTCTCCTCATGTTGGCCAGATCCAAGGAACACATGTTTTCAGGCAATGGGGCTGAGGGATAAAGATATATCAAGGCCATTTGTCCTGTGTGCGTGCGTGCTTGTGTGTGTGTGTGTGTGTGTGTGTGTGTGCTAACACCAACTCCATCTTCACTTGGGTTATGATTCATCAACCATGAGTAAAGGTAGTCAGGCCAAGGTTAAGCATAATGGCCACAAGCCACATAGTCACTCCTATTTCAGACAGCCCACTCCATTTCTATTTCAGCATTCACCACTTCTGACTTCATGTTGTAATCTTCATTTTGAGTGGCTGTTTACACAAGTATGGGCTACACTAAACCTAAACATGTTGAGAACAGCATCAATGTCGATCTATACCTTTGACATGTCCAGGGTTTCTGGAACCACAATCAATAAATGACAGGAGAAAAGGGAAGACACCTGGGTTGCTCAGTCATATCGTCTCATCTGACTGCACTACACTGCTGGAAGACTGGAATAGTTTATGCTCATTGTACAAGTGAAGTCCAGAGAAGTTCAGTTCCTTGCCCAAGGACACACTCCTGAATTCAACCAACTTGGGAATTTAGAGCAGTTCTTTGAGGCTTAAAATTAAGCCCAGTATTCCCACTGAGAGAAAAAAATTAATCTAGTCACTACATAAATCAATTTGTCAGTCAAAAATAAAACAAAGAAGGCACAAAATGAGGTAAAATACAGCAGTGAATAAAATAGGTTCCTGCTCCCCTGGAGCTCATTATCTCTTAGGTGAACAAAACCACAGAATGATGATGGTAAGGTTACTGTGGTGGGTACTGGGTGCTGGGTGCTAGGTGCTGGGTATTAGGTGCTGGGTGATCAATGCTGGACTATAGAGGCAGAACAGACACACTTCTGCTTTCCAAGCATGCCGGGAAGACGGAGTTGCTATGATTAGGCTGTACTGAGTAATAGTACTGGAATTCTGAAATTCTTGGTGAGCATGCAGGAAATGAGGGGATGATATCACAGCCCTCCCAAGTGTTCTCTCTCTCTCTCTCTCTCTCTCTCTCTCTCTCTCTCTCTCTCTCTCCTTGTCTTATCTAAAAGGGATTTCCCAAGTCCATGGGGCCCCAAGACAGACAGCATAATCCTGTTAGCCTCCTTCCAGGTTTCCAAGCTATAGCTTTTTTGTGTTCCCATTTCCTTCCCATATGTAATGTATTGAATGAGTTGGAATGGAAATGGCAAGATACCAACAAGATTGAAGCTGTAGAAGACTTACACTTTCTCCAGGTCTAGAAGGAAACAATCAATACACCCTTTCATCTATCCATTGGCTACCCAGTCATCTATCCTACAGATGGTCACTGGGCTACCATGACTGCTTTAAACCAGACCTGGACTGGGTTCTGGGGACACAGAGAAGAAGGTGGCAAGGCCTCTGTACCTAGGAGCTCCCTGTCAAATGAGGGAGATGGACATGCACACAAGTGACATTATTACAGTGTGTGTATGTGCTGTCTTCTCTTTCTGTTATTTCCCCTTTACAGGAAAGAAAAAGCCCCTCCTTGCAAGCACCCACCCCTGCGGGGCTCAACCAGCAACGTCTCCATTGGCAAAGGGGACAAGAAGAACTCACTGAACCACAAAGACCCATCAACCCCTTTTTAAAGACATGGCGCAAGGAGGCATCGTGCGTGCAGGAACATGCGTTTCTTGCTGGGGCATGAAATTCAATGCGCTTTCCTGGTTTCCAAGACAGGGATTTTCAGGATAATGCATAAGCTAGTGAAAGAGAGTCAGGAAAAGAGAGAAATTTTATCATTGATTTTTCCCTTTTACCAATGGGAAATCAATTGTGAGCCTTCAACTCAGGCTGAACAGAATGTGAGAATGGGATCAGGTCAGCACAGGCTTTATCTTCCATGGCACAGAGGAAAACTACAAACCTCTCTCATGAGGTCCCACATGTCTGGTCAGTTCCCTGGAAGCCCCTCTTTACTTTTTAAAGTCACAGAGTCATGACCCTGATGACTTCACTTAAAACAGGTTGCAGTTGTTTCTAGTTTAGGAACGCAGTCCCCATAATTTCTGATCCAAAGCAATAACAACACACATGCAAGCCAAAGGCAAGCATGCAGTTGGGAACAGATGGGGCAGAAGTTTTGAAATCAGAGTGGTCTAAAAAGTATGGGTGTTTTATCTGTAGGCTCTCTCGCTCCCTCAAGCCCCAGCATGCAACTTCAGAAAGCTGTTCTGAAAGCTATTTTTCAACTTCCTGGCTAGTTTAATTGAATTTCTAGCTCCCCAAACAAAAAGCATTGCTCATTCATTCCCAAGAACTGCTGTGGTTAAGGTCTACAGTCCCTGGTGACAAGGATCAAGGGAGGTGAGCACTGATAATCTGCAATGAAAACCAGGAGACTACCAGGTACGGGGGCTACAGGAGACAAAGGAGCACACTCCAGGCAGGTAGGGTGATAAAAGACAATGACAGCAGAAGCAATTCCCAAGGGGAGACAAGCCAAATAGTGTGCATTTTCCTGAAGCTTAAAGTGCCTTTGTGTGATGAATGGGTCCAGCGGAGTCTACTCCCTTCCTGTCTGTGGAAGCAGCAGGCTGAGTCACCATGACAGCCTGCTAATTAAAATGACCTCCAGGAAATGAGGATTAGGAGGTAGGGAGAGGGAGAGGCTCCAGGGAGATAGTGCTATAGGGCCTGCAGCACACAACTCCAGTTAAACAGTCTTTGTGTTGGAGATGGAGATTTTCAAAGTTTCTTGCAAAAATCAAGAGCAAAGCTTGTTTTCTCTTTCACATACTGGTTTTCAGAAATGGTAACAAAGAACCATATGTTAGTTTGCTATGAATGTTCCATTGTGTAAATAGCAACCTTCCTGGGTTTTTATTGCCCAAATAAAGTGGTTTGTGCAGCACTTCTGTTCCCGGGAGTGTTCTTGGCACCCTTCCCTCTTGGCTTCCTACTCCTTGGAGGATAACCGGCCAAACCCAAATTAGAATTAATCTTTTGAGGTCAGGGGCTCTGTCAAGATGCAGAAAAATGGTGAGATTTGAAGGCTCTGCAATTCCTGTGTCAGAATGGTGAGGAGCTTAAGAATTCACCTGGCTCAACCGTGAGGCAGCTTTGGAAATGATAGCATCTTTTTAGATAACGTGGACAGGGGTGGGTTGCATAAAATGAGAGTGTAGCTTATAGACTTTCTTTCACACCCATCCGTTCTGACCATGCATAGGCACTGCATTTCTAAAAAGACTGTCGGCTGATTAGAACCCAGGTTAAAACATGAAAACAGGAAATTCAGGTTCTAATTCTGAATTCAAACCCTGCTCTATGTCTTAACATCTATATAATACAGAACAGTCATTTGATCCTCTATGGATGTCATGTTTGTAAGATGCGAATACTAATACCTTTCTCACTCTAACAGCTATGACGATTTGATGGACGTAGGTCTGGGAAGCTTCTGTACTCATTAAATGATAGCTATGACCACTTGAAAGATGACCAATATGAAGAGGTGTGGGGAAATCACTTGTCATTAGAGGTGGACAAGGGGAGTAGAGTTGGTTTTTTCTGAGATAAAAAGTGGAGGGATGTAAACAAAAATAATTAATACTGATACTAATAATAATAAAGAAAATATACATTTGCAAAGAAAAAAGTGAAGGGTAGAGATGGGAAAGCAAGGTTACAATCTCTTCAATGTTTAAGGGACATCATGGGACAAAGAAGTAAATTTATGCTGTGTTGACCAGAGTTAATTTGGTCAAATCCTGGGAATACTATTCAGTAAGACAAGCTTCTGCTCATGCTGAAGAAAGCACTCTGTTAAAGAGAGTAGCCAACCGTGAGTTAACCTTGGAAAGTAGTGAGCTTCTCATTATCAGAGGAATTCAACCGAGTATAAATGGACATCTATCCTGGAGAAAGAAGGGTTTCCTTGCTTAGGGGATTCTGGGATTAAAGCAAGGGGTTCTGAAGCATCACCCCAGGTCTGTGGTTCTGGAAGGAAATGACATGAGGCTGGTTACATATCTACCAGATAATGGAGTTCACAGTAAAATATCATTAAACACCAAACACAAGAACATAAAGTATCTGTGAATTAGAGCATATTGACCAGGTATCAAATAGCATGCTGATGTCTAGCATTCCTTAGAGGGAATAATGCACTTTAAGGGAGACTATATAGGCTTGCAACGGCTTCTCCATGTTGACAAAACACACAAGCAAAGACTGTCCAGGGGTTGTCACTGGCCCTTGTAGAGGTCTTGGCAAGTTCGGTTCCTTTGTAGTACTCTTGGAATGACATCAAGCTGGTGAAGAAAGGCCCTCAGTGTGGAGGAGGAAGATAGCCCCAAGCAAACAAGTGAACCAGATGGAGTCTATTGGTTCTTCCACCTCAAGCCTGTTAGCCTATCTTTCAAGTAATCTGGCCTACTTCTTTCTAGGGTCTTCTTTCTCATGGGTAGACCACAATCCTGTGCATTTCTGACAAAGAGGGTGAGACAACTATGTAAAAAAAGAAAGGTGGGGAGGGATGTGCTAGTCTCTGGCTGATTCTCACCCACTGGTTATTCTGGGGCAATGGAAGTTTGCTCTTTATTTCAGAGATTCTGAAACACCACTGATGTGAATTTGCTCTCCAAGGCTGCAGTCAGCCGGTTGCAAACTTCAGGGATGCTGAGGCCCACAGCAGAGGAGGGGACTTACACACCTTGAGGATGCTTGTTCCTTGCACAGGAGACTTCTTTAGCTAGGAATGTTCCCTATCCTTTCCAACAGGGACAGCAGACAGGGCACATGACAAGCTTGTGTCTTGTCACTGTGCCTCAGTAACATACCAGAAGCCTGCCTTAGAGAATCACAGATCATTGTTCTAAACAGAAAGAGCAGAACCAATCAGGAAAGTTGGAGATTACATTTGCTAGGCACCTGGTCATTCATTTGACAAATGCTTGCTGAACACATGCAGTGTGCCAGGTGTTGTGCCAGATGCCTCCGAATCTGATTGCTGCCTTACTGGAGTTTCTCTGAAGACTCATGAGGTAAGTTCACTTGCTGCATTTCCCAGGTGAGCACTCTGAAAATGCTGAGTGCAAACACCTTTCTTTGGATTCACATGGATGCATGAACCTGGGTCCCCACTACTCATACTAGACCTTCTCCACTTATCTCCAGGTAAAATCTGGTCTCAACAGAAAACAGGTTAAAAGACAGTAGCACCAACCATGGCACTACTTAGAACTGGTAGGAAACTGAGATAAGAGGGGAACATGCAGGTTTCTAGGTGTAGAGGATTGTGGAAAGGGGTTAGTTCTTCCTAGAAGCTGCTGTGGAGGGGCCCCTTCTCACCTCCCACTCCCCCATGCTTGTGTGAAATCCTGAGTCCCAGAATCCTTCAAACCCAGGGGCTGTGCTTCCAGTCCATTTAACATAAGTCACACAGAAGTTTCCACATCTCTCAGGGCCCTTGGAAGCTCAGTAATGTGGTCTTACAGGACTTTTCCCAGAAGCCTCGAGGATAGTTATTCTAGCAGGTTCCTTATCAGTCCAGCTTTCTGGAGAAGAGGAACTGAGCCTACTCTGTCACAGTCCCTGCCTCCTGAGCACTGTAAGGTTGTCAGTGTCTGATGTCCTTCTCTGGGAGACTCAGACCAACCAATAAGACTGAAAGATCAGAGAGAATAAAGTCATAGCTTATCACGAGAAGCCTGAGTTTAAATTAAACCAGTCTTAAATGTGAATTCCTGCTCATCTCTGCTCACTGTGCGGCTTTGGGCAAGAGATTTGGCCTCTTTAGAATTCCAGATCATTATCATTTGCAAAGTGGGAGCCATTAGCACCCATTTCCCACAGTTGTATTGAGGATTAAGTATAATAATGTCCTACAGTATCTGACACAGAGTAAAGTTCCTTTCGTGCATTCTCCCTCCCCACACCCCCATGCCGCTCTCCTGCTTGCTGGAGTTAGAAACCCTTTTATTCTAGCCAAAGAGCATGAAGAAGTATGAAAACCACCCGAAGAAAGAACAGGCATGAGAGAGGCATCCTGTGGAAATGACAGGTACATTGTGGGATTAGAATGAGAACAGATGTCTCACCTGTGTTGTTTCCATCCTGTGACCTTAGCACTCAGCGGAGTCTAGCTCACTGAGTAGAGAGGTCAATGATGGACTGGCATGGGCCAAAGGCCCTGGACTCACAAAGAGAAGAAAAGAGGCATTGTAAGATGGGGCACAGCATTGACAAGACTAAAAAGAAAGAAGCCACACTCTACACCTCATGTTCTATTAAAATGGAGGCAAACAGGTCTGACCAGGACACACACATACCAGGCTCTTCCTGAGCTATCTTCAGGTGATAAACAGTGTTTTCAGGGATGCTATGAAGCAATCAGATTCATAGGCATAGCCAACTAGTACTCAGGACTTCCTGAAGTGCCTTCTCTACTCTCACCAAACTCATGGTATGTGGTGGTCAGGGTGATCTCCCCACTCTGCAGATGAAAAGGCTCGGAGCAATGGAAGTAGGTTCCCTGCTCACGGTCTTTATCCCTTAAGTAACTAAGACAGGACCTGGGCACACACTCAGCTCTGTCACAAGCCATGGTTGTCCAGTTCAACCCAAAGCCTCAGCACAAAGCCCGAATGAGTCAGAAAGTCAGTCTTGCTCCTTGCTGCTTAAAATTCACCTGTCCCCAAAGATCTAAGATTTATTTTGGGCTGTCCTCATGTCAGTCTAAAATACAGATCTGCTGTTTATCCTGGAATCACCGGGGGGGGGGGGGGTTTCATGTCCTCATTTCCTACCTTGTCCTCCAGGCTGCAAAACCTCCTGCTGTCTGAATTCATTCTCCCTCTCTGTCTGTCTGTCTGTCTCTGTCTCTCTGTATCTCTCTGTCTCTCCTCCTCCCTCTCCCTTTCTCTCTCCCCCTCCCTCCCTCCTCTCTCCCTTTCTCCTTTCCCCCCACCCCCATAAGACCAGTTTTCAAGGCCCATCACTTCCCTCTTGATGTGTCTGCCCTTAAACGGTGCTGTGGACTGGTGGTAGAGTCAGACAGACCTGGGTTTTATTCTCAGTGCCAACACTTGCTCATTGTCTTGTGAACCATTTACAGACCCAACTGTAAAATGAGCCAGTTAAAGCCTGTCAAGAGGACTGCCACTTATTTCCCTTCCTCCAGCTTTTCTGTCCCATCCTTAAATGGATTGCTGGAATGGCTTCTGACCTTCCTGCCGCTGAATGCTTTCCTGCTAACCTATTATCTTATGGGAAGCTTCCGGGATCTCTGCGAAGCATGACTTCATATTTATGATACCTTTTTTTCAGAGCGGTTTTATAGTCCAGGACACTAGTTATCATTCTACTTTCATCTTTCATATTCTGTTTAATTACCAGGCCCTACTGGTCCTGCCTGCTCCCCCTCTCCCCTCCACACTTACCGGCTTTAGTCCTCTTAGCTAAAGAGCATCATCTATACATATGTGCATGCAGCAATAAATAATTAATGGAAAAGAAGAACAAGGAAGGGTGTATGGGAGGAAAGGAAGGGAGAAATGATGTAATTATCACTTAAAAATGAAAATGAATAAAATGTGGTTTTTTTAAAAAAAGATTTTCACTATTTAAGACTTAGGTTATGCTGGTCATGATGTCATTAGTCAATGCCTTCAACCCCAGCAACTGAAAAAGCTAAGGCAGGGGAACCATGAGTTCTAAGCCAGCCTAGGCTACATGGCATGACCTTGTTTGTAAACAGATTCAAGTTGTCTATCCAAACTCCATGCCATCCTCCCAATGTTTGTCTCACTCTGGTGATGATGACTGCCTCCTCTGAGATCATTTATTTGAAAGCAGAGCTTTTTCTCATCTGCATAAGTCTAGAGCACCTGAAAAAGAGTTCTCTAGAAACAGAAGATATCAGCAAATGTGAGAGAATCAAAGAAAGAATAAAATGCTTTCAAGTCTTAGACCCCAACCTTACCTCTCCCTGCCACTGGATCCTAAATATGTTTTCATCTTTCCAAAGTGATGACCTCCACTCAGACACCTGCTGCTCAGGCTCCTGCCAAGGCTTCCAGGTCTACAGACTTACCTTCTAATGCAGTGGGGAAGGCAGCACGTTTTGGTAAACTGCTTTTGAATTTGGAGTCAGGAGCTAGTTCACTTTCAAGGTTGTGGGGAAATGGAGAGGAAGGATTTACTTATCTCTAGATATTTTTCCCATAAGCCACCTTTTCAGAGCCCCTTAGGCCATTCTTCCTTTATCAGTAAGAAAAACCACCCTTGCTGGTATGCTGGTATGGCTGCATCTACTGATGCTGTTGTTGCTAGGATAAACATTTCTGGCACTGCTACCGCCACTGCTACTGCCCCCCCCCCCCCCGTGTGTGTGTGTGTGTGTGTGTGTGTGTGTGTGTGTGTGCATGCACGTGCATGCCTGTATATGCCTATATGTTTTGTATATACTTGTTTATGTATGTGCATGTATGTATGCTGGGTATACATGTTTATATGTGCTCTTACATGTGAAAGGTATCTTCCTTGATTACTCCCACATTATTTTCCAAGATGGAGTCTCCCACTGAACCTGGAGCTCCCCGATTCATCTAGACTGGCTGTCCAACGAGCTTCCGGGTTCTTTCTGTCTTTACTTCCACAGCACTGAGGCCACAGGCACACCATCACGCTGAGCTTTTACATGGCTCCTGGGTATATGAACTTAGGCTTAATGTTTGTGTGACAAGTACTTTACTGACTGAGCCCTATCACCAGACCTCACTATTATGGCGGGTGTTAACTCTGATGCTGATGCCAGCAATACTACTCCTCACACTAATGCTGCTGCATCTGCACTCCTGCTGATCTACTCTCGACATTACTGCTGATTTGAACATCATAAGGCTACTCCTATGACTATTGCCATTACTGATAGGGGGCATGGAGGTCTTTGGTGCTTGCAGACATGCACTACGGGAACCCGGAATGCTAAAGCATATAGGGTTGTCCTTTCAAGGGAAGAAATGCAAAATCCATTTTCTGCCCAGAAGGTTGGAGCAGATGTACTTTTTAGCTTGAGGACCTTTCACAATCTGTGTGGCTGGAGACGTCCTGGCACCGAAACCTCCACCAGACCCTTTCAGAAACTTTTTTTTTCCTCAGCCAATTTCTAAAGCCTATCTTTGTGGAAGATATCACATATGATTTACAAAGAATTTCAAATACACATCTGATTTGTATTTGGCTTACTTTGTTCCTCAAAGAGATTTTGGTATGCTTTGTTGTGCACGTGGGATTGAGTTAATCACAAGAATAGCTGTCACTAGATTGTGCTGTCCTTAAATATGTCTAAAGTAAACTCCCAAAGTTTGGAGCGGCACTGGCTACTGAGTTGTCTTGTCCAAAGTGCCTTCATGCTGCCTGCTACTCATCAATCTACTTGCTGCCCATGAGGGTCAAAAAGATTTCTGCAATTACTGTTGTTACTATTTCACTTCCAGCACTGCTGGTCTGACGCCTTCCGCTGCTGCCACCCTTGCTCTCGATGCCTCTTCTCAGTCCTAACTGAATGATGTCTGGCTTCCACGTGAACATCTACAATCTCTGCAATAGCCCTGTGAAATAGGTGCTGTGCTGTTTCCCTGATAAGGAAAGAGAAACGTAGAAAGGCTAAGTAATCTGTCTAAAATCACACAGCTTGAGGAGGCGTCTGGATGCCATCAGACTCCAGCCTTCATGTTCTTTCCATTCTTTCCCCAGTCCTTTTGTATACAATCTGGAGACTGACAGTACAATAAATATTTAATGCTGGTTATAAAAAGCCTGAGCCTCAGGGAGCTCACTGGTTCATTTTTGTTTCTGTGCACGACCTCATTTTGCCTTATTCCCTTGAGCCTGGCTTTAGGCATCCTCCTTTGCAGCTGGATGTCTTCCGTGGCCAAGTCTCTTCCTTTGAAACAGCAGCGGTAAAAGGCCTGTCTTACTTAACAGGAGAATTGGAGCCACCCTAGAGCTGTAGCAATGGGAGGAATGTCTGCTGTACCAGGAGACAGAACTGGGGAGCGTGGAGAGGTGCAGTCTTTCGTAGCTGCCCCTTTTACTTCTAGAAAACAGACACACCACAGTGAGTTTTCCCCCTAAATATCCTAAAGACTTCCTCTTCTCCCCCAAGCCACTCCCCAGAGCAAACTGCAACTATTCAAGTCAGGAAACCAAACAGATTGAAAGATGTAAATGTTAGGCAAGTGGGCTCGGCTCCCAGCTTCGGGGCTGTGACACGTGATACATCTCTTGTTTCTTGGCATTACCCTCGTGCTCCAGCTAAATTCCGTTTTATTCTTTGATATGAGGACATGGTTCTCAGTCAACACATTCTCCAACATACGGTGAGGATCAAACGAAAAGACAAAAGGAAAAGTATAGTATTTTGAATACTGTTTTCCTCCCGCCCCGCCCCCTCCTTCTGAAACCTCAAGAAGGTTTCCGCTGTGTTCTTTGCTTTTAACCCAGAGTTTCTTGTGATAAAGAAATTCAGTGAAATTCATAAGGCATCTGTTTTCCAGTTACCTCACCTTTCCTCACAGATCCACTGATTACCATCTTTCTTCCCACAAGGCCTTGCAGCAAGAAGTCTCCCCTGATCTTTATAGATAACCCCTTCCCTGAGTTTCTAAACAACATTGTTGAAACATGCCATCTAGCACTTTGCAATGGCTATTATTTTACTTTATCTGGATATCAGCTCTGTTTTCCAACTCAACTTTGCATTATTCTTGGGTTAGGACTGTTAGAGGCAGCCCACAATTTTAAACATCCCTGGTACCTCAGGGTCTGACACAAGGCCAGAGAGTATGTAACCATTCACTAAGTTAGCCGTTCTTGCTGGTGATGAGGATGAGGAGAAGGAGGATGAAGTGGAAGGGGAAGAAGAGGGAGGAGAGGGCAGTGGAAGATGTAGATTTTTGTTTCTGTTTCTGTTTTTGTTTTTGAGGCCAGCCTGATCTACAAAGCAAGTCCAGGACAGGCAGGGCTGTGTTACACAGAGACTCTGTCTTGAAAAGCCATAAATAAATAAATAAATAAATAAATAAACAGACAGACTTCTTTTTTTGTCAACTTAATATAAGGTAGGATCATGTGAGAGGAGAGACCTTAAATTGAGAAGACACTTTTATCATACTGGCCTGTAGGCAAGTCTGTGGGGCATTTTCTTGATTAATGATTGATAGGAGCCACCCCGCTTACTATAGGAAGTGCCACCCCTGGACTAGTGGTCCTGGGTTGTAAAAGAAAGCAGGCTGAGCAAGCCATGAGAAGAAAGCCAGTAAGTAGTGCTCCTGCATGGTCTCTGCTTCAGTTTCTCTCGAGTCCCTGCCCTGACTTCCATTCATGATAGACTATAATGTATAAAATGAAATAAACCCTTCCCTGTGCTTTATTTTATCACAGCAATAGAAAGCAAACTAAGGCACAGGATAGGGAGGAGGAAGAAGAGGAGGAAGCAGAGGATAAGTGAGGAGGAATGGGAGGATAGGTGTTCCTAGTAAATGGGAGCAAAAATAGAGACCTTCAGCCAGACACTGTGCAGGGAGTGAGAGCCTTTGGAACACTCCCTCGTAAATGGCACATCTCCATCAAATCCCTCCCCTCAGGGCTCAGGGAACTCTGTGGAAGAGTAGGCAGAAAGAGTTAAAAACCAGAGAGGGCAGAGGACCCTGAGGAAGCAAGGCCCTCTAAACATAATAGGACAAAAGCACAGGAGTTCTCAGAGATTGTGGTGATGCATGGCACCTGCACTGGTTTGCACCTGATGGGGTCCCTCCCAGTGCTGAGAATAGCAGTGTACACAAACTCCCTTCCTGAAGCCAGAAGCTATGTCTAATAGGCTTTTGCAAGGGGAAGATTAGTTTTCCGGAATGGAGTCTCAGTTAGTATACAATGGCTAACACAAAACAAACTCAGTGGCTTCCTTGGAGGTTCATTGTCTCATAATGTTTTGTCCAGGCATTTTGTTTTTACACCTTACAGGCTCTTTGTGTATTTATTATGGCTTCTGCTTTTGTGTTGTGAGATTCCTGTGTGTGTGAACATGTGTGTCTCTGCATCTATATGTGGTTTTGTGGCTTTGGCTCTCTTTCTTCTGTTTGTCCATTCAGACTTACTTTCGTTTTACCTCACTTCGTTATGATTCTAAGAGAGATATGACACCCTTCTCCCTCCAGAAGTTCCCAAGAGAAAGCAAACCTAAAATTCCAGAGAAAATGAGAGAAACCTAGCTTGCAGACCCACAGTGAAAATTATCAAATTTTAATGTGCCCATGGAACACTAGGAACAGTGACAGGTGACCTGTGCAGGTTCCACATGTGGCCTGGAGGTGCCAGTGAATTTGCATTGCTTGCACATCTTGTATCAGTAGCATCTTTGTGTTTGTGTGTGAAATGCATGCGTCTATGCAGCTGTGATTTTGTGTAACTCCATTATTGAGTATGAGGTGACAGATCATTATTGATTCTAAGCACAATTTTACATAACCTATAGTCAAAGGTCCTGGGTTAAGTTCCTGTTTGAAATTCTGTCTGCTTTCTTGACATATCCATATTAATGGGCCGCCTCATCTGCCCCAGCCACCTTGGGACTGTGCCCAGCAGGGATGTCAGGACCATCTCTCCTCCTTCCCAATGTCAGGGAAGGCTGATGCTGGCAGACCCAGTGCCTCTAGGGTGGGAAGCTCACCAAGGGCCCCATTTCCTGATTCTACTATTCCACTGGTTCCTATCTTGACTGAGTATTTCCAGGTTCTTAGCAAGTTGTTCAAAGAAGTAAATAAGCATACAGATACCAAAGCAGGAAAGGGGTTTACTCAGAAGCAAAGCAAAAGTGTAGGTTAGAGATACTGCGAAATGTCAGAGTCCCTCAAGAGCTCCAGGTTAGCATGCTGGGCTTTCCTTAGGAGGAGTGAGTTGTTAGGGGCAGGGTATAGCCGGCCTCCTGGTTTGGGTTGTTAGGTTTAGGTTATAAAGTCTTTGTTCACTGTGCATGTCCCTTCCCATGACGTGCTGCATTTTAATCCTAAGCAACACCTAGGGAAATGGCCATAAGAAAGGAGATAGGAGCTTTCTCCCAAATGTTTATTCAAAGAACATAGTCTGCTTTATTGTACATATACCCCAAACCAGTTTTGGCTGGATCGACCCATGCTCCTTCATTTCAGGATATGTGTTTAGGATGTGTTTCATTACAAAGAAAAGGTGTTTTGAGAAAGGAAGGACCTATCTCACTGTTTAGAGCAGGGTGTATGCACAGCTCAGTGTGGATGGGGAGCCTGGTTCCTACAATGCTTTGTTAAGAAAGGGGTGTGCATGTGTGCGCGCGCGTGTGTGTGTGTCTGTGCGTGTGTGTGTGTGCATGTGCGCGTGTGTGCATGTGTGCGCGCGTGTGCGCGTGTGTTCACGCGTGCGTGCGTGTGTGTGCGCGTGTGTGCATGTGTGCGTGTGTGTGCGCGTGCGTGTGTGTGCGCGTGTGTGCATGTGTGCGTGTGTGTGCGCGTGCGTGTGTGTGTGCGTGTGTGTGCATGTGTGCGTGTGTGTGCATGTGTGCATGTATGTGCGCGCGTGTGCGCGTGTGTGTGTGCGTGTGTGCGTGTGTTCACGCG
>JADRCH010000114.1:4748498-4807724 GCA_019843965.1 Rhynchomys soricoides
TGTGCGTGTGTGCGTGTGTGTGCATGTGTGCGTGTGTGCGTGTGTGTGCGTGTGTGTGCGTGTGTGTGCATGTGTGCGTGTGTGTGCGTGTGTGTGTGTACGTGCGTGTGTGTGCGTGTGTGTGTGCGTGTGTGTGTGCGTGTGTGTGTGCGTGCGTGTGTGCGCGCTTATGTGTGTGTGTACTAAGCCTACCTCACTACTCCTCTTTTCCCTCTTTGTTAGGAGAGCCAGAAAAAAAGGACGTCCATCTTCTCAGAGCTGCTTCTTCCTGGGTCAGAGTATGGAGCAGAATAAAATAGAAGTAGTCACTTTATTTTTCTCTAAAGCTGTGCTGTTTCCCTGGCCCCACTCAGGAGTGTCCATGAAATTCCTCAGCCAGAGTCAAACAGGTGTCCCTGTTGATCCTGGTGGCAACAGCTCCCAGTGTACCATTTGTAATTGGACTTGTTACATTTGGGAAGAATAAACTGTATGGGTTTATTTTAAAAAAAGAAAAGAAAGAAAAAGGAAATCTAACAGCAAAACAAAGGAACTAACTCCCTGGAAAAAACAAACAAACCAAACCAACAAGGGATCAGATAGATACCACCAAAGGGGGTTGGTAATTCCAGATCATTCATTATGCCCAGTTTTAGAAGTACTCGGGCCAGGGCCTATTCCAAACAAGGCTAACACTGGCAGGTGGTTTAACATGGAGTGTGCACAACTGTGAAATAAACACTTGGCTGTTCTGGCCCATAGAGCAGCTCCTAGGGGTTTGAGTCTTCCACTTCATTAAAAAGTCACTATGTGGGGTGAGGACTCTACAAACCCAAGCCTTGTTCCGTATTTATGTCCTAACTCATTCCTTAATAAGTTGAAGAGCACTAACCCAGGAACATGGCTGTAAGCCTGATTTAGCTCCTGTCATCTCCCTTCTTTGTGCCTCAGTCTCCTCACTATAGAACTGAATGAAAGAGGATTGCTCTTCCTAAGTCACGAGCTTAAGGAACGTTGGAGAAGAATGAGTGGAGAAGGAGGAATAAGCTGTTCTCCAAGTTCCTACTAGAAGCAGGCATTGTGTGCCCATGTGTAGGGCAAGCAGGGACATCAGGAACCTAAGAACAAACTGAACTAAGGGCAGGGATACAGCTCAATGTTAGAGGACATGCCTACACCAGGGGTTCCTGGGTTTCATCCCCAACACAAACAGCAAAAGCTGAAATAGAAAGAAAATATCTGGAATCTAATCCCAATTTGTTCCTAGCATTTCTGTAGCTTTATGAAAGTTTCCTTAGCCTCGGTTTTCCTAAGAGTTTAAACTTGAGCTTTGCAACAGATTCTTTCTGTCTTCTGACCTGATGCTGAACCAGACACCTCTGGAGGAGACCAGTAGCTGACCTGGCAAACTTTGCATTTGAGAGGAGCAATGCCACAGACCTAATTAACACCACCATGGAGCACACTTGACCTGCCAGAATAAATAAAACAATACTTTAATCTTAAGTGTCAGGAATAGAGAGTAAAAGACTCATGTATTACATGCAATAATTTTATGTACAGACCAGGCGTGGCTGCCCTAGACCTGGCAGGATGGCTCATCTTGACTTCAATTGTGTGTACTGGAAACCATTAGTCAAGAAGTTGGAGACTGGGACCCTTAATAGCTGTTGTTATGAACTCACATAGAGGTGTGGACATAAGGGTGTAGATGCTGGTGCCTGATAGACTCAGTTGAGAGATCTTTCAGTTATCTTGTGACCTTGAGCTATCTTAAAGAACCTCAATTTCTACACTTCTATAATGTGATTAATTAATGCTTGTGTCTGGGAAGAATGGCAAAGATGATGTGAATAAAGTCCCTACTATACAACCTGTTTCACAATTCTAGCACTCCATATTTCTCTAAGAGTCAGCCAGATCAACTTGGCATGCACTTAGAAGGTGTGTTCCCTCATTGTAGATAGGTGATATGGGGGGTATCTTTCTTTATCAATAGCAGGTCTATCTTCAATAGTATTCTCTCTTTTTTATTATTTATGAGTTGTATTCATTTGTTTTGTCTATCATAGTATCTTAGTAATATCCACTCCCTCCCCCCATGTAGACAGTGAGGCAAGGACTGCAGCAAATAATTCATTTGTCAACAGAAGTAAGAGCAGGGTGGGAATTCAGTAAAGTGTGTGCTGCTGAACTAATTACTACTAAGGGTCTCTAAGACCTTTTGGGGATGTTCTTAGAAACAACATAGAAAAATGCTCCTTATGACTAAAAGTTATCTCCCTGGTATAAACTGCTTCTCTGCAAAGCTGATCTCTGGTGTACCTGATGATCCATTAGGTCAATGGCACTGACCATGTTCATAGAACTGTCCATGATGCTGTATTGAAATCAGGTAGACTGAAATGTGGAGGGTATCTGCTATTCTTGGGAACAGGAAGGCCAGTGACCTTGAGTTTCTTGTTTTTGCTATCCTATGCTGGGAAGTTTATAGAGTCAGTGTCTCAGTCAACAGTGAATCCCAAGAATCAGGCACATCACAGCAGAGTGTAAACAGTTAGTGAAAGAAAGGATGGATGGATGGATGGATGGACGGATGTGAATGGACAGGCATATGGATGACTAGGTAGACTTTCTCCTTTATAGTGTTAAGAATGAAGTATACCTGTAAATGGGGAGGCGATGTATGGAGGTTGTGGGTAGATGGATTTTCACCTAGGGTAATCAATTTGGGGTAGGGGCGGCTAAGTCAAATAGTTCTCAGGAGAAATTAATCGAGAGCTGAGTCAAAAGGACCATCAATACTAGACCTGTTGAAAAGTTGGCACATCCAGTGCTCCAGCTTGGAATAAATATCACAAATAGGACCCAGAAGAGCAGCTGAGGTGACACTGTGGAGAAAAATCATCTGTGAGTGGAGTCAGAAAGGAGAAAATCCAGAAGGACCAGGAGCCAGAAGCTGGGACTCAAAATAACTCAGATTTGAACACTCTTTAGGCCTCTGCAAAGCCTTCCTTGCTGATAACACTGATTTTGAAGGAAGCTTGACTTCACTCCTAACAACCAGAGCCTTTGATCGGGAAATAAGGAAAAGTAGAAACACAGCGCTGGAGACTTGGGGTATATTTTGTGTTTAAGCATTATTTCTAAAATTTGTAGTTGGTCTCTCTGAGCCCCCATGAGTCCCAGTCAGTTGATTCTGAGGGCAGTGGTCTTGAGGTGTGTCCTTGACCCCTCTGGTTCCTCTGGTCCTTTCCCCCTATCTTCTGAAGGACTTCTTGAGCTCTGCCTAATGTTCGGCTGTGGTATTCTGCGTCTGCCCCAATCAGGTGCTGGATGAAGTCTCTCTAGTTTCTTTGATGATAATTTTGTTAGGCTCTGGTTCATAACACTATGCAGTCAGGACAAAGCATAGATAGAAGATATTGTGGCTGGGTTTGTGTTTCAGTCTCGCTACTTGAGGCCTTGCCTGGTTACAGAAGATGGCTGGCTCAGGCTCCATGCCCTTCGTTATTAGGAGGCTTTGGGAGAGTAATCTCATAGATTCCATGGAGTTTCCATTGCACTAGGTTTCTACCTTGTTCCCCAAATGCCCCCCAATTCCAGCCAATTTTCCCAGTATTTTCTCTCCCCTCACCTGATCCCTCCTGATCTCAACCCCACTGGCCCCAGTACACCAGTAAAATCTATTCTATTTCCCCTTCTAGAGGAGATCCTTATACCCCACCCCACCCCTTAAGCCTTCCTCGTTACTTAGCCTCTCGGTGTCTGTGAACTGTGTTGTAGCTGTCTTTTACTTTACAGCTAATATCCACTTACAAGTGAGTATATACCATGTTTGTCTTTCTGGGTCTACATTGGGGGAAGGGTGGGTGGGGAAACTGCAATCAAGATGGAATATATGAGAGAAGAATAAAAAAAAGAAAAAAGTCATATCATAATTAAGATGTGCTATAAGCACACATTAGATTTCAAAGAGTTAGTGTGAGGGAAGGTAAAATTATCTGGAAATATTTAACATTAAACAAGTGTTAAAACAAAACTCCTATATTTTGATTATAGAGAACAAAATAAAGAGAACACACTATTGAAATAGAAAAAAGACTCCCTTTTGAGTGCACTTTCTCAGCTAGAAATATGGCTAGAGATATCAGCTACCGCCAGCATCCTTTTGTTTTTGTTTTTTGTTTTTTGTTTTTTGTTTTTTGTTTTTTTTTCCGAGACAGGGTTTCTCTGTGTAGCCCTGGCTGTCCAAGAACTCACTCTGTAGACCAGGCTGGCCTCGAACTCAGAAATCCACCTGTCTCTGCGTCCCAAGTGCTGGGATTAAAGGTGTGTGCCACCACTGCCCGGCCACCAGCAACCTTTTGACCCTCATGCTATCATGGATTTCAATCCTCTAGAACCATGAGCATAAAATGAAATCTGCCTTTTGTAAAAGAAAAAAAAAAATGTAGTTGAAATGTTAAAATCGGGTTTTTCTAAATAGCATTTCCTTTTTTGTTAACAAGTTTTTTAAGCTTTACGATTTGAAAACCATATAACAGCACAGATAATTTGTCAATATTAAGAGAAAAAGAACTTTTATATATTTTTATATTTTCAACAAAGCTAATTTATCTTGTGTTTGCCCTTTTACATGTTGCTCTTCTCTGTGCCCCCGGCTGGACTGCGTAACGAAGCTTCCGATCACACTTCTTTACATCATGGAAACGGCACTTGAAAACATTCTTTGACAATACCAATTTTTACTCCCAATGAAATAGTCTTTCATATAGATAAAATCTAATTTATTCATTCATTCTCTTCTGGATGGATATTTAGATCCCTTTTATGAATTTTTACTATTATAAATTATCATGCTATGAATAGAATTGTGTAAAGACCTTTATGTTCAATATTTCCTTCTCATTTCCCTGCCCACCTGAGAGGTGATTTTTTACACATACACTCTTTTAACAGATGAGGAAATTAAGAACACAAGAAGTTTGGTTTTTTTCTTTAAAGTCCTAGTTTGGGTTTCCCATAAACATACCTTAGATGGGGATCCAAATTTTAGGTATTTATTTAAGAGTTCTAAAGAAGCATGCTTCAGGGAAATGTGAACCTGAGATGAGAAAGGGAAGATGGCCAACAAAGTGATTACTGTCAAGCACATTGGTAGCCAGAGCTTAATCTTGCAGGGACAGTACAGAGTTTCTATCTCAGAGTTAGCCAATTGAAGACCTGGTCCTCTTCACCAAGTCTAGTCTCAACTGAGTTGCTTTCAAAGGGTGTTACTTTCTCTCATTTTCCATTCTGTGGCACAGAGACAGATGTGGAATGTAGTGGGGAAAGCAGACCCTGGAGGAAACATCAGTGTAGGGAATCAGAATCCAGGCAGCATTCACTACAGTGGTAAGTTCAAGGTGAACCTGGACACTGACAGAGACACACACATGCCGATGGTGTCACATGGCCAGACATCATCAGCCTGGGATATGAACGCAGAAGTGCCCAGGACATCAATGACTTGGCTTTGCAAAGAGAAAACCTCCCTGTGATTTTGGGCAAGTCATCTCATCTGCCAAAGCTCCAGGATTTAATGAGGATAATGCTTCAGACAATATCTAACTGAAAGGCTGGTTTAGGGGCAGGGGAGGGGGGTGCAAAGAGTGGATCTTTGGACACTTTGTAAAGTGCAAGACCACCATCTGTTTAGCATTACTTACTGACCATTCCATCATGTGGGTAGGAATCACATCTTGCAGATATTCAGTGCTTTCTTGGGACTATCTAATTAAAAGAAATTAAATAGAAGATGAGCCTGTTCCCTGAGTTTATGAGATGAGTCGTTTTCCAGATTAATTACACAATACACAAAATACACATGGCTCATTGAAATACAGCACAAGTCCTTGATGAATTTTGGAGTATTTCATTTTTCTCTGGCAAGAGGGAGACAAATACACAATCGCTCATCTCTATGCACCGGCCGTCAGGTCTGGAGTCCCTAAGGAAAGGGCTTAATTGCTCCATCAGCTTCATATCCAAGGGCTCCTCAGTGCTAAGCTCCTGCCGAACTGCATGAAAGTAAAAATGACAAAGATAGCAAGTGACACATTTATCAAATATGCAGATTCTGAAGAAGTCATTGTGTGTTGCTCATGCCAATGAGGCTCCAGATGGAACCCGGCACTCCTGCAGCCCTCCTGCCCAATTTAAGGTCACAGGAAAGGGTGAGAGACCAAAGCAAACTGGGGTTTCAAAATCCAAGCTTATTCACTGAGGTCACCTATCTGTGTTCTCTCCCCTGAGTATATTCCCTGAGTATATTCAAAAATTTAATCAACCACTGGTCAACAATTTTTTTGTTTGTATTTTTGAGATAGGTTGTCACTGTAGTTCAGACTGGCCTAGAACTCACTATGTAGCCAAAGCTGGCTTGCTTCATACATGAGGCAATCCTCCTACCTCAGTGTCCCAAGGGCTGAAATTACAGGCATGAACCATGATGCTTGGTGTGAGAAAGCAAGTGTGATTTGATTACACTGAGCCATTCCTAAGTGACAGGCTCTCAGAGCAAGATTTCAATACCCAGCTCTACCCTGGTCCATGCCTGTATACACATTTACCCATATATATATTGTAATATGAAGCATAAATTGATGTTGCAAAGATTTGGATTTATAAATTAACAGGCTTATTCTGAGACACTACAGCTTTCTGATGATTAATTTTGATTGTCAGCTTGATTAGGACCAAAAAAGCCTAGTGGATCAGTGAAGCAGAACTCTCTAGGCATGCCTCTGGTAGCATTTACAATGACAATGGATCCTAAAGGCTCTGACCTAATAAATGGATTAGCCCTTTGATGGATTAGAACATGAGGATATATGGGACATGCTGAAGGTCAAGAGGTGGGGCTGAATTGGAGAAAGTAGGTCACTAGAGCATGTCCGTACCCCATTAAATTCCTGTGTCTCCTGCTCTCAGCTTTCGATCTGCCAAGAAGTAAAGAACAACCTCTACAGCATGTCCTTACCCCTTGATGCTCTGTCCAAGCTTATGGGCAAAATAAACACACACTGAGCCCTCTAGAGCTATAGGCAAAACTAATTCTTAAATTATTATGTCAGTTTTTATATTTTTCATTTTTTATTTAAAATGCTTTTTTTTAAAAAAAATTGCAAACAAACAAAAATCACCCACTGAGATTACTGAGCCCCAAAGCCTATACATATCAATGAACATGGACCAAGACTCAGTGTATTCCCAGTTTCTCTAGGCTCCATTCTAATAACGAAAGCATGTGGATACTCTCATGTTCACTGCCACGCTATTCACAAGGGTCGAAATGTATAACTCCTAAGTGTCCCCTTAGGGTGATAGATAGACTAAATGTGGCCTGGATACCTCATGAGGCACCACTCACCACGGTACTGTACACACGTAACTAGGATGAACCTTGGAGATACCATGAGGGAGATAAGCTATTCACAGAAAGCTGATATGAGTCCACATTTACAAGGTATTTGAAATGGTCAAATTCATAGGATAAGGGGAATGGTAAATACCTGGGTTTAGGGGGAGGAGGAAGTGGCTAATCCTGCTGACTGATGAGCTCAGGAATTCACCTGTTTCCACCTTCCCAGTGCTCAGATTACAGGTGTGTGCAGCCACATTCAGCTTTCTATGGGAGTCAAGGATCCCAATTTAGGACCTTCTGCTTGGGCAATGAGAGATTAACTTCCTAAGAGTCAAGGCAGAAGTTACTCTTTTGGAGAGGAGAGAGTGGATGAAAGGATTGCAGTGTCAGAGTCACTGGGTATGGTGCTTGGAGGCTGTAAAACGAGGTTCTCAACCTTTGGATTTTGACCCCTTTAAGGTGGTATATCAGATAGCCTGAATATCAGCCATTTACATTATGATTCATATCAGTAACCAAACTACAGTTATGAAGCAACAGTGAAGATAATTTTATGGTTGGGGTCACCACTGCACAAGGAACTGTATTAAAGGATCACAGCGTTAGGAAGGTTAAGAACTGCTGTAAATGATATTTTTCCTTGTGAGGATGTGCCTTATTTTAGCAACTATAAAGACACGTTAAATTCATGGTTGCTAATACTCTGATTGGAAACTCTAAGGATCCCGCTAAGGCTCAACCATGGCGAACCTGGCGGGAGAATGAGCAGCTTTGTTTACTGCCAATTCCCTAGCCCCTTGAACTATGCTCAGTGATTTTACTAATGAAGGGATCTTTTCAGATACTTCTTGTGTTGGTGAGAACGATTTGTGCTTCGCTAACCAGAGAGTAAAGTGTTGAGAAAGCTGAGAGAAGGTCTTGGGCTCCCTGGATCTTGGAATCTCTCCAGATTTAGAGAGCCGACTGGGGATTCAGTCAGCCATCAGTAGGGAATGGGTGGGGGAATTCCATAGTGGCAGGGGTTGGGGGGAGGGAATGGGGAGGTTCCAAAGGGGAGATCTGGAAAGGCGGAAACATTTGAAATGTAAATAAAGTATGAAAAAAATAAAGGTATTGCCTAAAATAAAAAAAAAAAAAAAAAGATTACAAAAAGTGTTGTGTGGGACGTCATGGGGGATGGAGTCTGGGGTTAGGGTAGTGAGCATGCCATAACATACAAGCAGAGGCCACAGTACAACTTACAAGGGTTCATCTTCTCTTTCCACCATGTCTATTCCAAGGATCAAACTCAGGGTGCCATAGTTTGTGTTAGGCACCTTAAAACAAATAAAACAACACCATAACAAAAAACAAAAAATCTAGTAACTATTTTAGATCTTGCGAACTGCAAGGCGCCCGTTTCATTTACCCAGCTCTACTGTTTGTTAACACGAAGGCAGCTAGAGAGATTTAGGATAGCTGGGACATGAAATGTTAGCCACAAGCCCCTGTATTGAATACTTGGTGCTCCTGGTAGTCACGTTTTGTGGGGAGGTTATGGAACCACTAGTGGTAGGTGGAGCCTCACTGGAGGAAGTGGGTCACTGGAGGTGGGCTTTGCAGTTTATACCCTGACCCTACTTCCTACCCCGTCTTTGCTTTCTCGTACACCGAAAAGTAAACCAGCAGCTGTACATTCCAGATGCCACAGGAACACCCACAACTGGGCCTTCCCTGTCATAACAGACTTAAACCCTTAAAATTATGAGCCAAAATAAGCCTTTCTTCTCTTGAGTTCCTTTAAGGAGGTATTTAATCAGTGACCAGAGAAATAATGTAAATTAACCTAGCTGTGCTCTGAAACAGTTTTGTTTGTCCAAAGCTGTGGCTCTGCCTACAGTTTTGTTACCCCTGGTTCCTCACACCTTATTGCCCACCACAACAATCGATCTGAATGATGATGATGCTCTCAATCTTCTGAAGGGTGTCAAGGATCCAGAACAGTGGTTCTAGGTGTGGTCTCCAGCCCTGCAACATCAGTGTCACCTGGCAAATTGACAGTGACTTAGAAGCTCAGGATTGATCCCCAAACCAGAAGTTCTGGGAGTGGGGCTCAGCCCTCTGTGTTCTGAGGACCCTTTCACGTGATTCTGAAGCATATTCAAACTTGAGGATCACTATCAATCAAGTCCAGGAGGCTGAAGTAGCCAACTTTTGACAGTTCGAAAGAAGATCATTACAGTGTGTTGGGTTGCATTCCTAGCTGTCTTGGGATGCGTGCGGCCTATGGACCACAGTTGGACACACCTGGTACAGTACCCAACAAAGCTTCTTCCCACTTGTTGCAATAGAATGGGATTTCCTGATCACAAGGATTGGTTTAGGAGTGACACACTACAGGGTGGGTGTGTAAGGGTATTAGCTGGTCAGAATGGATACAAGCCCAGTGTCCTGAGGGCCCTTCTTATACTAGACATGCATGCTTCCCATGCTGAAGGCTCTGGGAAAGGATCCCAAGAGGCTAAGTCAAAGGAGAGACATCTATCTGAGACACAAATAGCCACGGGGTAGAGAAGTAGCTATTTGCCAACTGCATGCTTCGCTATTTGAACAACCAACTCAGCTGTGCTAGTTGATGCCAGCTGCAAAAATGCCCTAGTTCAATTGGCAGAAGACTTAACATTTAACATCGTTTAACTCTGCTCCCCTGTGAGGAAATGTGGAGGCCATAAGACATCAAAGTAAGGGGAGGCAACCCTGAGAGGGGCACACAGCTACAGGAATCAGAAAGCAGTGGTGATGCTTCCTTGACACATCCTAATTCCAGGTAGACCATTATTTACATGCCCTGGTTTGAGTTGAACTTTTAGGTGTTTGTGTGTGATGCTTTGTATCAGAAGAAAATAAGCCCAGATAGGTATCCTAGGTCACATGTCTCCAAGAGCAATGACCAAGTGTTCTCTTCTTCTGAACAGCCCACCCCTCCATTCTTGTTGCCTGCCAGGTGCAGACCATCCAGGAATCCTTTGCCCCGTTGTGTGTTGGGCAGGCTGCAAAGCTTGTTTATTAGTGAAATGCATCTGATCAGAGAGGCCTGCCTGACAAGTTCATTACATATCAATTTAATTAGCTGATTTACATTTAATTTACATTTCAATTAATGTCTTTAGCAACAAAATGCTGCCTTAATAGGGTAATTGCCTGTTAGGCAATATGTAAAAGAGTAAAGAGTCGAATTCTGAGGAAGAATTCCTATTTTCAATTTTTTATTACCATAAATAACTGAAATAATTATTGCTCTTAAGGGCCACGTCCTCTTTTCCTTCTGGGCCTAATTATAAAGACTTAGTACCTCATTAAGCAAAATGGTTTTGGAGTCACGGAAAAACATTACTCTGATCGTGACTCATTAGTTTCAACAAAAGAGGGGGAAACTGTGCTGGTAGGCACCTTTTGGGGGAATGGGGTTCCTGTCCTTCCTGAACCATCCCAAAGTGATAGCACAGGTGTGCTTGCATCCACTGGGGTGTTGTCATGAGGGCTATTTACAGCAGCCTGCTTCAAGTATTCCTAAAGAGGAGACTCACGGCCTCCTGAGACAGACCTTATGGACTGCTGGGTTTTTTTGAGTTCTTCCTTACATAACATAAACTTTGTCCCTCTCCTTAAGACAGTTGTGGCCAATTCCTACGAGAAAAGATGTTTTCCAGAGGTATAATAATAGCAGTGTCCTAAGAGAAGCCAGCTGGCAGCTATGTCTGAGAGTGACACAGGGGTAGAAGAGATCTGGCAGCTTCAGAATTATCTAAAAAGTGAGAAGACTGAAGCGGACTTGGGAATTCAACAGGAAGAAACTGGCAAACACCGGGGATACACTAGGGGAAGGGTGGGGTAAATTTGGCTGTGTGGTCCAACAGGGTCAAAGGGCAAATGAGGCTGGCTTATGCCTTGACAGTTCACTATGTGTCTTCTAGGAAGCTGAATTCCCGAACAAATGTGAAAAAGCAAATACTGAAAATGTATGAGCCTCGGATCGGGAGCTGTTTAGGCTCCTGCTGTCCTCCCTCAGTCTTGGCAAACCTCACTGGTCTCTCCTCAGCAGTTAGAAAATCCCCCTTTCTCTTAGTTCTGCTCTGGTGCTGTTCACAGCTTAGCACAGTGCCACCGCGTGGAATCAAGATGCAACAGCAGGAGAGGTACACCGATGTCCTTCTGGATTTCATTTAGTTAATTAAATCAATGTAATGCCGCCTCAAAAAGAGAAAGGAAGGAAGGAAGGAAGGAGAGAGAAGGAAAACAGTGGGATGCCAGGAAGTTGTTGCAATGAGAAGTAAGAGAAGGATGACTTTGTTATTTAACTAAAAATACGGGAACATATTTTTCCTGAAAGATAAGTCTCAGCATCTAGCTTTTTTTCTAGTTCAGAACCAGCTAGTCCGTGTCAGAACTTAGGAAAGAAGGATGTGTATTGCACATTCTATATTCCTAAATGACATTTCTAAGATTTCTTTTCACATTTCCTCATCACCGCCCTTAGGATGAGGTTTTCAGATCCACAAACACCTTAGCCGCAGCCTCTGGAAGCGACCGGGAGCCACAATTTCAAAGAGGGAAAGCAGCAGAATTGCAGCAGTCTCTGCCCCCACCAGGGGGCGCTCGCAACTTCTGCCCTAGTTCTGCTCTGAGCTCTCCCCTGGGAGTGCAGGGTCTCAGCTCTCCCAGACCCAATCTTTTTACTACAAAGTATTTTGAACACTCTGTTCTACATGAAAGTCACATAAAATATATACATGATTGTATAATCAACTTCCAAAATTATATGCAACATTCTAACTGTAATACACAGGAGAAATAAACTAATTGTAACATGCAAGAGAGTAACATGCATGTCTGTATCTAAATCACATGATATGATGGCATAAAAAGCCACAATGAAACCTGTGGTCTCAGCTGAGGCAGGAGGATCTCTTGATCCAGGATTTCTTGCCCAGCCTATGCATCCGTGCACACGTGTAGGAACACACACAGGCACAGTGGAAGAAGTTAAACAGACTTAATGTAGTAGCATAAAGTTCCATCTCTTCCCCTGATTTTCAAATTGAGAGGTGCAGATGCTACTGACTCCATCAGAAATGTTGAATGGGTGATTCTAACACGACCTCAGCTGTAAGTGCTTAACTTTCTAAACTTCAGAGCAACTCTTGACAGAGTTCTGAGCAAGACAATATCTCAGTTTTGAAATTGAGAAGACATCTCAAAACATGTCTTCTCTTGATTTAGAAGGAAGTAGTATTACTGGAAATGCCACAGAGAGAAGATTGTGGTGTGTGTGTGTGTGTGTGTGTGTGTGTGTGTGTGTTTAAGAGAGAGAGGGGGGACGGGGAGGAGACAGGGAGAGGTAGGGGTGGAGAGCTATCTGATTGTGTAGCCGGACTGTATTACATATACTCAGCTAGCTCATAAACCAGTATTCTAACAGTGAAGAGGCAGGATTTGGGGGCACTGAATTATTCTTTACTGCATGGATGCATGGGATTACCTCGCTGAAAAGGAGGTTTCAGAAGCATCATGTAGTTTTATGGCCACTATTTCCAAATGGCCCCCTCATTCCTGAAATGCCTACAGGGTAAAATTTGCTTCATAGACTCACTTTCCTAGAACAGCGTCAGTTTGTATTTGTACATCCCTCTCTTATAGCCCCATTTCTAAGGATTTCTCTCCTGAACCTCAGCTCCCTGCTTTACTCATGCCCATGTCCACAAACACTGACAAGTCCTATTGTACATTCCCAGAGGGTCCTGTCTGGACAGATTGTCTTGGTCTTTGGACCATCCAGGACCCCATGGTCTACTGTATCCCACAGGGACTAGTGTTTCAGCCCTGTATCATGACTTTATACCTAAGCTCACGGACAAGACTACTAACAGCCAGCACCCATGATCCTCTGCCCTGTGGACCGCTGGGAGCACACTGCCCGGGTGCTCTGTGAGTGGGTGAGGCTCTGACAGTTTCCTCTTGTCTTTACTCTACCAGCAACTTCCATTCCTGTGCTCCCAAAAGAGAAGAATTCATCTGGGACACAGCCACAGCGCAAGCAGTGAAGGGTTGAGTTAGAGTAAATACAGAACATAGACTCCTTAGGAAAAAAGCCATCCGAGCAGAGCAGCAGGTATGCTAAGATTTCTCCTTTCCCATGTATCTACTTCCTGGCACCTCTCTCAAGAGTGGGAACTTCCTAAGGAAGGGGTGCAATTTTCTTAGTAGCCCATTTTAACTAGAATCCAATCTTTTACCTGTAGATGTATAAGGCATAGGGATAAGTATAGAGATGTAAGGATCCCAGAGCTGGAAAGTTCTCTGGGGCAATGTTTTTCTTCTGTTCTGTATACTTGCCTCCCTAGCACAGGTATTCTGAAGTTGTTCTGAGCTCAGCCAGCCAACATAACACCTGCCATTTTTTATTGTATTCCCTTGACCATCTTTATGTTCCCCTTGGAGCACTGATACGGCCTAAATGAAGAGACCATCACCATTTATTGTTCTTTCTATCCTGCTTTACAGCCACTGGTCAATCCCTTCCAGAGCTAATCTCTTGTTTGACTAAGGGCCCAAACTAATACTTAACAATGGCTGATAAGGATAGGTGGTAAAGGCCCTGGATTCCTTGATCCTTGGGAAAGATCACTCTGAGGTGTATATTCTACATTAGCTCTCAACATTTTTCAGTGAGGCAAAGTTCCAGCTGTTGGTGGACAAACGTGCTTGACAAATCCATGACTAATCCACTTTCTTCTCTGATTCATATTACCTAGGATCACCTCTCTAGTAAACTATTTGCCCTTGTTAATAACTGAGGGTCCTAGAGACCTAAACAAAACCACAAACTCTAGGAGAGCAAATCCTGCAGTAACTGTGTATGTATAAAGACCTGCCAGACATCCTAGCCTTTGCGGGGATTTCCAGGCCAGGGAGAAACCCTGGTTTCAACCTCCCTCCCAAATAAAAGGTGGACAGAGCTTGAGACATTACACCCAAGACTGTTCTGTGCTCTTTGCGCACACACACACACACACACACACACACACACACACACACACACACACGGTGGGTGTTGGGGGTGTTGAGGTGGGAGAGAGAAAGAGATGGACAAAGGAAGGAAGAGAGACAGATAAACACAAACATGTTTGGCTTCCATTTATTTAAAAAAATGGATCCACAATTTGAAAAAGCATTCACCTTCGGTAAGCTTTCTGTTGGTTGTCTATGTTTTGGAGACTGGGTTCCAGCTAGCTCAGGCTTACCTCGAACTTGCACACTTCTTGCCACAGGTTCCCTCATGGCAGTCCATACAAGTGTTTTATTCGGCGTGCCTGGTCCAAGTCTTTGGTCCAAGTCGCAGTAACTTTGTTTTAGAAGATGACCCAGACTCTGAAGTCTGTCTAGGGAAATGGTTTGAAGGGCTGGGGACAGCAAGACCACCTGTAAATAGTGATCACGTGGGACAGAGAAGATACACTTCCTATTATTTTGGCATAAGAATAGCAGAGATTGGCAAACAAGACCACAAGCCATTCGCCCTCTGGCAAGATGGTTTCAGTGAGTCTCAAGGATACATTTAACCATCAAAACTCATAGGGAGGGAGGAGAAGGGAGACAGGCTCTGAAATTTCTGGGTTGCAAAATGGAGACTCGAGAGTGAGATTGTGGTTTGGGAACTATACATCCCCACCCCAGCAGAATCAGGACTGTAATCGGACAGAGCGAGGGTTATGCTTTGCTTTAGCCAGTACATTCCAAAGCTGCCCTGTAACTGCAAAGTAGACACGGGCTTTCTTCTCCTCTTTACAGTTTATTGGCAGAGTATCAAACATTTTATAGGGCAAGTGCTGCCACCTGCCCAGCTGTGCTCAGCGGTTACTGCCAGCAAGGATGTTGCAGTTGGGACTCACACTAGGGTAACTTCAACTTTAAAAGCTTGCCTTTGAATGCCTCTCTTCATGCCCTTTAAATGTTGCAAATCAAAGAGGCACATGGGGAGGCTGGGTAATTGGCAAGCTTCCCACCATGGTGATGAGAATATAGCCCTTTGTATAGCTAGAGCTGCTAGAGGTGAAGCAGGGGGAGGAACACAGGCAACTTATCCAGGGGGCCTGAAGCACCAGCTATGAGTGGAACACATTGCCTGGCTGAGGTCAGGTGGGTGCTGAGGATGCTTCATCAACTGCCAACAGTATCCCGAGGCTTCTTTATAGGCACTGGTGCTATTGTTCAGCTCCCTCCCTTCCTTCTACCTTTCCTGGCTTTCATATTCATCCATTCAGACACTGTTAGAGTCCTGCTAAGTGGAAGTACCCACTATAGAACAGATCAACAGATTTACTACAAATTCAAGGAGTCCCCGGGCCCCTGACCTGCACTAGCCTTCTCCACAAGGTGTCCCCTGATAATGCTTGTAAAAACTGTAAAAGGCAAGGTTGGAATGGCAGTCCTCTACAGACCCTTGTCTAGCTAACTTCCCTTCAGCCTCTCTCTCATATGGTGACAATGGAGTGACCCTGAACTCTTTTGGGATCCAGCAGCGGGGAAGTTGAATTGAAGATAGGGTTTAGTATGCTATGGTCACGTGACTTACAGTCACTTGCCATGTAAAACTCAGCTGTTGCAAGCCATCTTGAACATAAAAGTGGCTTCCACAAATATAGATACACCCGCTCACAGGCTGGTCCAGCATTGTGACCCACAGATAGGGAAACCCTTACAGAAAAGAAGCTGGGAAGCCTATTGCTGAGGTAGTACAGTCAACTCAGACTGTGTAAGGTTAGCTCTGTACTTGGATGACAGAATGCCCTGAAATTTCACAATAAGTGAAACTTGATAGAATCTGGAAAAGACAACAGTGTAAAAAACATAATGTGTGATCAATAAGGAATGGTGAAGCTAAAATAAAAGTTTTCTGAATGCTACTAAATAAAGTCTTAATGTTGATCATCATGCTAGAAGAAAAGACAGGCATATGTCTCTCATTTCAAAATAAAATGAGAACCAGGTGTGGTGGCAGGCTTTGAATTCCAGAGCTTGGAAAGTGAGACAGAAGAATCACAAGTTCAAGGCCAGCATGGGCTTCATCAGGAGACACCACCACCACTACCTCAACAGAACCAAACAAAGCAAAAGGAAACAAAGACAGAGCTCTAGAAAAGAAGAAATAGAAAATGTGCTTACAAAAATGGTCAAGTAGAGATATGATCACAGAATAAATCTAGGAACTATGAGAAGAAATGTATTCAACTGATATCTCAGTAAATTAATACATTTTTCCTGGACTTTGAGATTGAAAATGAAACTGATTTATTTTCTTGTTATAAATACACATCCACTTTTAGAGTCATTTTTTTATTAATATGTTTTTTATTGTTTTTCTAAAGGGACCTCCTGGGGTTGGGGAGACAACCCAGTCTGAAAACTGCCTGCTGCACATGCTTGAGGAAGTTTAGATCTCCAGTACTTAAAAAAGAAAACAAAAACAAAAACAAAAACTGAGCTTGGCAGTGCAAAATTGTAAGCCCAGTGCTAGGAGGTGGAAACAAGAGGACCCCTGGGGCTTGCTCCCCAGATATCTGCCAACTGGCCAGCTCCAGGTTCAGTGAGAGACCCTGACTCAACACATGTTCACATATATGTATATGCATGCCCTCACATGAATGCATACATATAAGAACATACACACACAAATAACGACATCTATCTAAATTAAATAAGTTTCAAATTCCATCAAAACCAAACCCTTCAGCAACAGGAGACACAAGGAAAAGAACATGTAAGACCTGGCCATCAGCTTCAGCAATCTCAGAGGCCACCAGGCCAGCTAAAACATAAACTAACAATTCCACAGTGTCATCAGGGAGTACAGGGCTTTGGCCTCCTATTACTTATTCTATATAACTGTTCTGGATCTTGCTTTGCTTTCTCTCAACTGAACTCTCTATCCTTTCCTTCATGGGAGGTGTGGTTTGAGTGAGAATAGCCCTCATAGGCTCATATATTTGAATATTTGGTTGTCAGTTGGTGGACTGATTGGGAAAGATTAGGAGATGTGGTCTTTTTGGAGAAAGTTTCAAAAGTCCAAGCCATTGCCAGTTAATCAGCCGTCTCCCTCTCCCTCCCCCTCCCTCTCCCTCCCCTTCTCCCTCTCCCTCTCCCTCCCCTTCTCCTTCTCCCTCCCCCTCCTCCTCTCCCTCCCCCTCCCTCTCCCTCCCCCCCTCCCCCTCCCCCTCTCCCTCCCCCTCCTCTTCTCCCTCCCCCTCCTCTTCTCCCTCTCCCTCCCCCTCCTCTTCTCCCTCTCCCTCCCCTTTTCCCTCTCCCTCTCCCTCTCTCTGCTTCCTTTGATTATTGTCTTAACATGTGAGCTCTCAGCTATTGTTCCAGAGCCATACCTGCCTGCCTGCTGCCATGCTTCCTGCCAAACAGTCATAGACTCTACTATTCTTGTAAAGCCTTAAATAAATGCTTCTTCTCATAAGTTGCCTTGGTCATGGTTTTTTGTCACAGCAATAAGAAAGTAACTAAGGCCCCTCAAACAACTCCCTAGACCCAAACCTCTGAATTTATTGTTTGGTTGGAATGCCCTGTTCATTCCCTGCACAAGCTAAGAAACCCTGTTTGCTTGTCTTCCCTTAATCCTGTCCACAAGGAGAAAACTCAGGGCTAACACATTCTTTCTCCTTCTCTGCATTTGGGATATCCACCCATGAGTGCCCACCAAGGGGCTCAGCTTTTTTTTTTTTTTTTTCCTAATAAGGACGTTATCCCAGCTCTTAGCTCACAAATCATTGCCTCCTTGCTTGACTTCCCTGACTTCCATCCACCTGAGAAATCAGTGAACTCACCTGAGAGCTGCCTCTTAATAAACTGCCTTAATATTTCTGATTTGGCTTCATTTGGTTCATATTGTTGATGGAGAAACCTATTATTTATCACTTACTTCATTAAAACCTCTCTATTCTTGTATTGTCTTCATTAGTGTATGTGTCTGTGTGTGTGCCTGTGTGTGTGTGTGTATTCGTGTACACTTGTGTTCGCATGTGCAGATGGAGGCAAGCAGTCATCTTTGGGTATCATCCTTTCTTGTAATCTATCTTACATTTGAACTTGGGTCTTACACTGAACCAAGAGTTGACTGCTTTGGCAAGACTAGCCCACCACTGAGCCCCTAGGATCTGCTTTTTCCAGCCCTGAGCCTCCCATCTCTGAGTTACAGATTTGTAATACCATGCCTACCTTTTATGTGTGTCCTGGGTATCCAAACAAGTCCTCATGACTGCACAGCAAGTACTGCACTCCTCAGTCTTTCTGTTCTCTTTTTAACTACATTAGACCATCCTACTTCTATCCTCAAGGAAGTTAGAAAATGGGAGTTACAAAATTATTCATCCAAGGCAAGATAGCTCTTTCCGAAAGAGGGATTAAGCTATCTGCTTTGGCCTAGCTAGTCCCCTAACTTGGTCTACTTGCTCCTTGTTTTCTTCCTTCATTCCCCACTAAGCTATACTTGTCTGTACAGCTTGGATGAAATGGTCAGGGTATGAAGCACACATGTTAAAATTAAAAAGAAATAAAATTTCAGGGTCCTGAGTAGGGAGTGTTCCCTATCTCTTAACTGTGAATGGTACTGGTCTGAGTCCCCTTGGAGAGGAGGAGAGGAGAGACCAGAAAAGATATGGCTCTTCTCTGCCACACGGAACAAAGGTTTTATTCTGTTTTCTCAATCCATCCTGCTTGGTGGCATGAGGTCAGTGAACATTTTCTAAGGGAGAGGAGAGACAGGAAGAGGGACAAATAAGCACTGACATTACTTCATTTCATAAAAGAAATCTCTCAGCTTTTCTGTGTCTTCATTCAGTGTAGTCTCTGCTTTTCAAATGCGCATTAGGCCTTCCGTACAGCTTTGAGGAAGGTGCCAGTCTGGTGATTCAGAGTCAATTTCTCTCCCCTTGCCCATGGCCTCAGAGTATCCAAAGTTCTCCAGAATATAGTTCCAATAATCACCCTCCTGATTCATGGTTGTAGTTCTGACTTTCTACTACCTGAATTCATTCAGCAATAAGCCTTTTTACACACACACACAATCTCTCTCTCTCTGTCTCTCTCTGTCTGTCTCTGTCTGTCTGTCTGTCTGTCTCTCTCTCTCTCTCTCACACACACACACACACACACACACACACACACGATCACACACAAATTCATGACACACTCACACACATCTAAGAGCTTGCCTTTTTCCTACACTGGCTCATACAATCTCTATTTGGTTTTTGTTCATATTCATCTGTTACCTGAAACTTATATACTGAAGGTCACCAGTGACCAACTTCCAAATGCATGGACACTTTAGGTGGTTTTCCATTCGAAACCATGATAGCCTAAGGCACTGAGGGGCATCAATCCATTTCTGAAACCCTTTCCTCTAGTGACTTGAATGACACTGAGCTCTGTGGCTACTTCTTGTGCCTGCCCAAGTTTTTTTTTTCATGGTAAGGTGATTTTGTAAGGAGAGATTTTTATCATAAACCACACTACGTCTAGGCAGGCTGTCTCTGTTACACTGTTCAGGCTACACAGTGGTACTTCTGCTACAGAGGACCACTGATCATGGAACATGAAGAAAGTGGCTGGGAAGTGGCTGAGTTTACTGAACCATGCTTATACCAAGGCTGCAAAACATGGAGAAAAAGAGGACCTGAAGAGGAAGGAGCAAATGGGTTCCAAATGACTCTAAACCATTGTAGTAACCACTGAGCCGAGTCTTTGGTTCATTGTGGATAAAAGCATCATAATGGTCACTGTCATATTAGAACAGGAAGGAAGTCCCCCACTGCCAGGGCACCAGAAGCATCTGTGGCATCATCAGGTGAATTTAGAAAATGCACTTCTCTATCAAGTCAAAACAAGACGTAGCTGGTACCCAGGCTTCTTGCACTTACCTCCTTAAGCAGGTGGGTGGCTGTACTACCTTACACAGAAGCAATGCACTGGGTAATAGGTTGTCGCTGGGAACATCCAGCTAATGAGGTAGTAATATGTCAAAGTAATGATGAAGAACACTTCTGTGTGTAGGTTGGGACTGATGTACATGCATGTATGTAAAAGTATCCATGCCTACATGAACACGGAGACCAGAAGAAGGACCTGAGTGTTCTGTTCTACTATTCTCTACCTTATTCCATGAGTCATGGTTTTGTATTGAACCTAAAATTCAATTTGTTCAGTTACTATGTCTGATCAACAAATCCCAGCAATCCTCTGTCTTTGTCACCACAACACAGGAATTACAAGCATGCAGCTTTTTTAGATAGATTCTGGGATCTGAACTCAGATCTTCATGTCTATGTAGCAGCTGCATTTACCCATTGAGCCACCTTCCAAGTTCTAGGACAATATTTTTAGTCTTGTTCATGATCTGGTTCTGAAGATGTGCAAGACTGAGGGAAGAGACAAATGGTAGAAACAGGGAGTGGGAGGAAGAGAAATGGGGGTTAGATAGGGAGAGAAAGAAGAAAAAGAAAGGAAGGAGATGAAGAGGAAAACAGAGCATGAAAGACACAGATAAGAAAGGGATTGATCAGCCATGTTAACCTTGGATTTTAACATTCCCTAACATGCCTTGCTCATACTGTCCTGAGTTAATGACGTCCAGCTGTGTCTGCCTGTAACTACCCATTACTTTTCCTGTTTTGCTTTCTACTTGAATCTCAATTTTGTTCTAGGTGACCGAACTTCATATACTTCAGTGGTTTTCAACCTGTCCATAAATTGGACTTTCAGTGAAATTACCTAAAGAATTAACACACACACACACACACACACACACACACACACGCAGAAATTTTGAGTATGAAGCCTAGGCATCTATCTATACATATTTTTTCCTATAGATATTTAGTTCTGTTAGGATTGAAAGCCACTGAGGCAGCATAGATGCCCTTTTCTTATTTCTGGAATATTGCCTCTTTAGCTTTCTCTACACATATAGGATGATGGGTGAACTGCGGAGGTTTGTAGCACATAGACACCACTTTCTCCTTTTTCCTGGTACAAATATAGATACAAAACCTAAAGGTAACCAGCATAATGCAATTCCTAAAGAAAATAAATGAAAACCAAAACTAAACTCCAAATGAGTAGGCAGTTCTTTAAAACGTGTTCTACACTTAACAATCACATATGGCTGCACTGTGTCTTCATAAGAAATGCCCTGTCAGTAGCAAAGTTTGGAGGGAGGAGAGACTCAGGGGGCCCTCCCCCTACTGATAAACTGTTTCCTGCTGTTTGATTCAGGGAAAGAGGGAGCCATTGTCTTCAGCTGAGTATGCACTGTTAACCCCATCAGGCTCCCATGGATAATCTCAATTCAGTAGCCAGGCAGATAGCTCTGGGTAAATTAAATTGGAAGGAAAATAAAACCAGAAGTCATAAATCTGGGAAGGGGACAGATAGGGGAAAAAGGGATCAATAGGGAGTGTGGGGGACATGAGTCACCAGAATGAATTATATACATGTATAAAATTGTAAAAGAACTACCTTAATAACACAAAAAAAGGTCCTACAGTTCATAAAATGGAAAGATGGAAAAAGCCTGAACTTCAAAACATAATAAGCTTCTGCAGCAGCCTGCTACCAACTAACGGTGGGCTCACTTATGAGAAAATTGAATCTTTATTTTGTAGGCAGTAGGTAATTGAATTTTCTATTTGCAAGTAAGAGCATTTTACTTGAGATTTTGATATTTTGTTATCCTTCATGCCATAATAATTTTTAAAAAATCCCTTTGGTATCATGAGAGGTGCAGCCCATAATAATGTTTATTGTTGCAGGATATTTGATCACCCTGTGAACTCCCAAGATTTGTGTTGTTTACTGGGAAAACCTGTTTCTGTTTATGGTGTGTCTCAACATTAGCACACACTAATCCCTCTTGCTGAAATAGAGAAATGCCCTTAGTACATACCTTTAAAGCCAAACCATGAAGGTAAAATTAGTTTGTAGAAGGAAGTACCTATATTTGAAACTGATGTCTAATTGAGTGGCAGACTTTGATTAATCAGAGATAGATCTGACAAAAATAGGATATGTCTAATTCTCACAATAACAGAGAGGAAAGAGGCTTCTTAAGAGAGGGCAAGAGAGAGAGAGAGAGAGAGAGAGAGAGAGAGAGAGAGAGAGAGTGCAATTTTTTACCTGGACAGTTTTACAGAGACAGGTTGTAGAGGAAGAACAAGCTAGACACATGTGAAGACAGAACAAGCCAAAGAATAAGAAGGAGGAAGAAGATCACAATTACAACATATTGCCAAAGTTAGTTTGAAGCCAGAATTGAATTGAATTCAGTCAGAGGCTGTGAAAGAAGCCAGATTGGGCCAGTTAGCATGGAGAGGAGTTTTGAACCAGAACAGCTGAGTTGACCAGCCAGCCAAAGATCAGAGAGAACTAGGAAGGTGTGAGTTTACTCAGTAATAAGTCTCAGAGGCTGAGAACATTCTAAGCCTAGATAAGATTGTATGGAGGCTAGAAACTTCCAGGACTGGGCCAAAGTTAGCACACAGAGGCAATAAGCCTTTGGAGATGACAATTGGTACAGGAGAATAAAAGTTACCTTTACAGTTTATAGTTCAGAGGATGAGTTATTTTATGATGAATACTCAATGGACTTTTTGTAGAGTTACTATGGTACTAACTTTTCAGGACTGGCATCCAAAGTACCATAGACTGAGTGGCTTAACAGAAGCCTGAGATCAAAGGGTCAAATTGTTTTCTTCTGGGGACTGATGCTAGTTAGTATTTTGTTAACTTGATACAAGCCAGAGTCCTCTAGGAAGAGGGAACATCAGTTGAGAAAATGCCTCCATCAGATTGGATTATGTGCAAGTCTGTGGGGGTACTTTCCTTTTTTCTTTCTTTAATTTTTTTTCTTTTTTTATATGGAATGCTTCACGAATTTGCGTGTCATCCTTGCTCAGGGGCCATGCTAATCTTCTCTGTGTCGTTCCAATTTTAGTATATGTGCTGCCGAAGCGAGCACAGGGGTACTTTCTTGATTTTGTTGATGTGTGAGGGCTCAGCTCACTACAGAAGGAGTCACCCCCTGAGCATGTGGTCCTGGGTCTTATAAGGAAGTAGGCTGGATGAGCCATGGGGAACACGCCAGTAAACAGCACTCCTTTATGGCCTCTGCATCAGCTGCTGCCTCCAGGTTCCTGAGTTCTTGTCTTGACTTCTATTTGTGATGAACTGTAATCTGTAAGTTAAAATAAACCTTTTTATTCCCAAGCTACTTTGGTCATGGAATTTATCGCAGCAATTGAAAGCAAACTAATACAGAAATTTGTACCAGATTTGTGGGGTATTGCTGTGACAGACATGTGTTGTTTTTAGGAGAGTGGAAAGCCTTTGGACCTCAGAGATGGAAAGACCCCTGAGTACTTATAGATTAGTGGGGTGCTCCGTGGAAGCTTTGAAGAGAAGAATACTGAGAGAAATGCTAGCAATTGAGACTTGACTTGTCAAGGTTCAGAGTGAAGTAAAGACTCTATTATTAGGCTGTTTGCATGATGTTTTGAACTGAGAATTTCTGATTTCTGGCCAGCTGGGGTAAAGATTAAGCTTTAATTAACAATGGACCAGCACCTCTGAAGTTAAACCTTTGCTTTACTGATACTATCTATTGGGATTAGCTAGAGCTGAAAATTCGTCTATGATTAATAAGAAGCCAGCATCACTGAGCTGAAATTTTCTAGAAGTATTCCATTTGGCTCAGCACACAGAAGCTGTGGTCCAGAGGGGATCACGGTTGCATCTCAAACTGTCAGCTGAACTTTGTAATGTGTAAGTCTCCCATATTACTGATTTCAAGACAGGAGAGCTTCAGGATTAAAGCGGTCGTGGAGATCAGATGGAGCACTATGAGAAGCCGGGAGAGGCCACTGGTAAAAATGAAGCCTAAATTGTAGTGGAGGCCCCAGGGTTTGGAGAGGGCACCGGGAGAAGTGGAGGCTTGGCCTCATGAGGCGAGGTTGGAGTCCTTGAAGAGGGTCCTGGAGAGACTACCAATGAAAGTGCAGCCTTGGTTTCTTCAGTAGAGGCTCCAGAATACTGGAGATGCAAAGATGTCGGCCTGTCTACTGGAAGCTATCCGTGGAGACCTTTGGCCCGGCCCGGTTTAAGTGAAGAGGAAAGGTCACAAACTGCTGCTCTGAGAAGCTGCACTGGCTGTACCGAGCTGAGCTTACAGCTCTTATGACAGATGCTCTCAGACAACGGAGTAATTCTCACACACACTTATTCCTTCTGGATAGGATCATATATTCAGTTTTGGGTTGGGTTGGGTCTGATAGTAGGTGGTTCCTATTGGCTTGGCCTGAGATGCCTCATCGGAGGGGCTTGGGGGCGTTGCCCCTACATGACTGACAGCCACAATTCTCTCTATGGGCGTGCTGTGGCTATGTGATAGGGGCCTGGTACTGGGAGCAGGTGAAGCGCCTACTGTTCTTTCAGGGTCCTCGGGCTTCAAGCCCTAACTTGACTTTACCAGGCTTCCTCTCACAGTCCACTGCCCCATACAAGGACTGTGAGATGACCACCAAGAATAGCAGCAGGTGTGGAGTGGAGCCAACCTTAGTTTACTAAGCAAGCTATGCATGCCAGAAGCATTGCTTCCCAAATTCTTTGTAGCCTAGAAGATCATGGGCAAGTCTCAGATGATAGACATTGAGATTCAGTTTTACTTTGATTTAATTATGGCTGTATCTTTCTTGGTTAACCTCTCATGAGTAAGAAGTTTGTAATTTTTTTTTTTTTTTACAGGAGCTAACTGTTGAGAAAGTTTGCATTTTATAGAGATGTTGAATTGCTTAAAGAGCTTTAAAGTATTTGAAACTTTTAAATTTATATACTTTTTATTGTTATATTAACATAATATGTTGAAGAAACAAGAAAGGAACAATTATGACTTAATCGTAGTATATTTGTGTGTCAAGTCGACAAAGGGTCTATGCTGACTAGTGGTGGGTTGTTTTTTTATTGTTGTTTGTTTGTTTTTGCCAGTTTAACCCGAGCTAGAGTCATGTGGGAAGAGGGAACCTCAACTGAGAAACTGCCTTCAATAGATTGCCCTGTGCACTAGTCCATGGGGGAATTTTCTTGATGTTGATGTTCCCTGACCACTGTGGGAGGTGCCCTTCCTGGACAGGTGGTCTTGGGCTGTTTAAGAAAACATGTTGATATATATGGTTAATATCATTGGAAGGCCTCCTCCTTTTCTCTCAGGGGAGGGACAAAGTGGGTGTGGATCTGGGGAAAAGGGGAGGTGGGAGGGAGAGAGGGGAAAACGCAGTCAGGATGTAATATATGAGAGAAGAACGAAAGGAAAACAAAACAGGCCAAACTAGCCATGAGGAACAAGCGGCATTCTTTTATGTAATAGAATCTCAGTTTCTGCTTCAGTTCCTGCTCAGTTCCTTCCCCAACTTCCCTTGATTGTGAACTATAACCAATAAATCAAATAAACCTGTTTCTCCCAAGTCATTTTTTTTGTCAGTGTTTTACCACAGCCAAGGAAGCATCTAGAACAAGCCTTTTTCATTAGCCTTCACCTGGTGAATTCACAGTGCTATGCTTAGTGTATGTTAAAATCCTAGTCTCATCTCATGAAGACAACGGGGAATCACACTGATTGGTTCCAGTGATTAAAATGTAGGCCAGCTCTTAGAGAACTGTATTGACCAGCTTTCTGTCTGCTTTGTAATGGAGAAAGTAGGACTGGGCCTCTCGAGGCCCTTTGCTAGGTCAGAAATCCTGCCAACTTCCAAAAACATGGCTAGTAACCAGGATTTGAAATTTCATCTTCTTCCACTCCCACTCTGGCCCATTACTCATGTCTGTTTACCCTGGGGTTCTTATGTAGTAACATGGACATGATCCTTCACTGGCTTATTACTTTCTAAAGCTCAGCCGGAGGAATGACAATCTAATTCTTATTGACTGAGCTAGCATCTTACTTAGGGAGACAAGGTTAATAAAACAAAGCGTTCTTCTGGGTGTCTATTATTACATGTAATAGTAGAATACATCTTAAGCCCAAATGCATTTTTCCAAAGGGTATACAATTCATACTGCTCTATACAAGAAAAGTCTTACAACACAGTGATTTCTGATTCATTGTGTTTGTGTGTGTCTGTACATGTTAGTATTCACAGGGGTGTTTATGTGCATGTGGGCATGTATATGACCTCATGAGGTCAACATTGTTGTCTCTATCACTTCCACCTTGTTTTTTTGGAGACAGGGGTCTCTCATTGAACTGGCAGCTCACTGATTAGACTAGTTGGCTGGCCAGCAAACTCTTTGGAGTCCTTCTGTTTTGGTATCCACAGCATCGGGGATTACAGGCATGCCACTCCACTATGTGAGCACTAGGGACTAAACTTAGGTTCTCATGTTTACGTGGCCAGCACTTCACTGACCTAGCCATCTTTCCAGCCTCTGTTTTATCTTTTAATCTCAAATTGTATCAGAGACTTGAAAGATCATTTCTGTTAAAGTTTTCATGATGTTCTTAGTGATAAAAGTAGCAAAGAATTAAAGATTATAAATAGTTCTACTTTAAGGTGCATAGAATTACCAACTTAGATGACAGGAACATGCTCTTCATAATAGAATTCTATTCAAGTACGAGATTACAAAATTATTCGGACAACATCTGTAACAATAATGCACTAATGACTGCAGCCATCATGAGTATTTGGTGTATATGCTTCACCTAATTGACACATTTGTTACTGATAATACTAAATTACGCAACACTGAATCATCGTTTTATAGCAAAATGATGACTGCCTTTGAACTAAGATGCTTGTAACTTTAAATCTGTGCTCTGCCTGCTACTGTCATTGTTCTTGGGCAAGGGGATTTATTTGAACTTTGCTTCCTGTTTTGTTAAATGGGAACACGGAACCCTTGCTGAATCATGTGCGGTATATCATAATGTTCCTAATATACCTTGTGGAGCACCTGATACACAACACCGTTGAACAGAGATGATGCCTGTCAATGTTCTTTTTTCTAATGAAGACACTTTTTGTTAGAGCTTACTTCCCTTATGGATACTGAACACGAATGAGTGATTGTAAGTCATCAACAAAGGTGTTTAAAAATGTTCCTGATTGTCTGCCTATTCTGAGTTATAATTCTCACTTCAAATAAATGCACAGTAGATGGTATAAAAGGAAAAGTTCTCTCCAAGTGTTCCTTAAATGAGGTAGTGAGATTAGGGTTCACTCTTTCTACTGGACTTGCTTCCTAGACGTTTCATGCAGGGAAAAAGGGGAAATTCTGAAGCTGTGCCACGTCTGTCTTAGTGCTGCCTGCACTAACTCTTCCGGAGTATCACTATTAAAAGTACTGCCTCTCACACTGAATCTTTTCCCAAAATTCTATGCCCGGGGTTTAGGGACTAGCACCTGACTTTAATGCAGTGGCAAAAGAAAGTGCTGAGACCTGGAGTTAGTCACAACAGGGAGACAAGAGTGACACACAGAGCCAGCTCTGGCTGAGGCAGAGATGCTCCAGTCCTTGGCTGAAGGCCAACTCATAGAATTCAAACTAAACCTGGTGACCTTCAGGAGACTTCTGACCTGGGCAGTGCTGATCTGAGAACAGAGAGGAGCAAATTCTCCCCTGTTGCCTGTCCTGAAGCCACTGTTTGCTTCTGTCACAGGCCTGGTACTTTTCATTTGGTGACATGTGAGGAGGATTGCACATAATCAAGGACGATGAGGCCAGGTGATAGGGCTGGCAGTCGGCAAACGTAGTAGCAGTCCCATATTAGGTTGAATTGAAGGGCTGAGATTTAGGAGGTTCGTGGGAACCCCACACTGCACCCCAGTGCCTGCTGACTCAACATATTTGCGATTAAGCACATTTTGAATGCAAACTGTTTTCAATTCAAATATAACAAAAAGAAAATTAAGTTGCTACTGCTACCCAGTAGGTATTTATAATCTTGAGACAAGATCTAGGCCAAGTTAACTTGATCCCTAAGTGTATTTTTCTTCCTCTGACCTATAAAGTGAGACAATTAGACTATTTTGAAACATCAGAAGATTTTTTTTCCCTATGGATATTTTTAAAAGACTATAATGCTAGTAAATCCTCTGAAAAATAACACAATAAAGCATTTAACACACACTTCAGTTAATAAGAAAGTTCTTTTACTGTTTAGTGCTTGATTTAACCTTACATAAACCCTATGAAGTAGGGATTGTTATGGTACCCATTTCACAGGTGAGGAAAATGAGGCCTAGGGAAACCAAAGTAGACTTAGAGTCAGTAGAATATCTCAGCAGGAGTAGAAAACCAAGTGTCCAGAGAGCCATCCCAGACATCTCTTTTTATACACTGCTGTTCTAGTTTTACTTCTGTTACCATGAGAAAACATCATCAATAAACAACTTAGAGAAAGGGTTTGTTTTAGCTCAAAAATCTGGGTTACTGTCCATCATTGCCAATCGTTGAAGTCAAGATGGCACGAACTTTAAACAGCTAATCACATTCTTAACCAAGAACAGGGAGAATGAATGTACACATGATGGCAGCTCGGCTCTTTTTCCTTTTAATATAACTCAGGATCCATATTCTAAGGGGTGGTGGTGCCCTCGGCTCTTTTTCCTTTTAATATAACTCAGGATCCATATTCTAAGGGGTGGTGGTGCCCACTTTTAGGCTAGATCTACCCACATCAGCTAACATGATCAAGACAATTGCCTACAGATATGCCAACGGGCCAAAACGATGCAGACAGTCACTCTTTGAGGCTTCCCAGGAGATTCCAGACTGTGTCAAGTAGCCATCACAAACGCAATGTGAATTCTGGGTAGGGCCAAGCATCGCCATGAGAAAAGCAAGGGTTTAATCTTCGAAAATCTTTATTTAGTTTGTCAGTGTTTCATTAGGTAGCCCAGTGTGGCCTTGAACTCAAGATCCTCTTGACTCTCTCTCCTGAATGCTGGTATTAAAGGCCTACACCATCATGCTAAGCAGGAGTGACATTTGTGAATTTTAGAGATAATTTGATTTCTTTTATTATGTGGTCCAACTTAAATGCAACCTTTTATTAGATTTTCTTTAATCTTCAAAACTAGATGCTCAATTACAAAAAGAGGCTAGTAAAGAGTTAAACATCTAAGTCTATCCATTCAGAGATGTTTAACAGTGTGAATTCTTAGTGTGTTCCATAGCATGTATTACCAAGACAGATTTAACTTAAACACTGGTTTTAAACTTCCTTCTGAACATGCCACTCATTTAATTTTTAAAAGTTGCCTGCTAACATGTACCCAGGGAAAGATCTTTAATATGAAGTGAGAATGGCTCTGATATTCTGGTATCACTCCTCAGACTCAAATAACTGCGGTCGGATTAGCTCTCCTACTTTAACTAAATGTAAACTTAAAAGAATCACATAGAGCGACTGGTCTCAAACACTGGATGACAGGCAGCAGCAGTCTGATCCCAATGTGAGTCTCAGGGTCTGTGGAAATACTTTCCGAGCTGTAGTGTGTGTAGAGCACAGGTATCCAAGCCCTACACTGTGGCCCCATTGAGCTGAGGAGGCCAGGTCAGGTTGTTAGTTCGGGGTATTGTAATCTTTAGTTCAAGGAATCAGAGAAAAAAGAACTGTGAAGAGAGAACCCCAGAAAGCTATGAGGGTTTCCTCAAACATTCAAGGCAGGGGAATAAATTTGGTTTGCACGGAGTGGGACCCCTTTGGGGCTTTCCAGGTAGCAGCTGCTACAGGATTGAGACACCACAGAAATACTTAGGATCGGCTGTGCTAGGGCACAATGGAACGTCGAACTTTCCCAAATGGACGGACTGCCCCCACCCCCAATAATTTGTAAATGTAGAAACTCTTAGGTTTATACAAACCCAACCTTTACCATCCAATGATACAGATCATTCCTAGAAGACAGCAGGCAAAGCAAGCTTTTTACTAGTGGATGAGCAGGAAGCACAAGCAGAAATCTATAATCTGTGTGGAGTTTGTCCTCCAGGACCCAGGAAAGCTGCAGAAAAGGATGAGGTCTTGCCTATATGCACCTCACTACACACTACAGCTACAACACCCTACAGTATATGCAGCTGGAGTGTTGCATCATTCTGCTGGAATCACTGGCCTCCCCAAGAGCAGGTGTTCTAGGACGAAAAAGATATGGCCTAGATTATGAGACTACTTTCCCTTTGCCCAGCATATTGCTTTCTCTTCTGCCCAAGGATTACAAGAAAGCTAGGTTAGCTAAGGCCGTCTATGGCAACCTTGTGGTTACCTACTACTGGCATTCTGCTGGTAAGCCAAGAAAGCTAGCTTCAGCAATGGAAACCATGTCCCAAGAAAGTATGGTCTACAGTAGACTCATCTCAGCAAAGCCTAAAAACAAGCCTGACAAACCCAGAGGGAGACATGACTCAGAAACTAAGTTAGATTCTACCAGTTAGTGGGAGCTTTAGAAACACCATAAGCTCTTCATTATATCTACTTGGCTTTAAAATATGCAGCCAGTAATTAAACTGCCTGCTAACATGAGAATCAACACTTCAAAGAAAGCAGAGTTCAACGTTAAACAATGTGTTATTAAAATATTCAAAAGCCAGTGAGATGGCTGATTGGGTAAAAGCACATTCTGTGCAAACCTGGTGACCCAAGTTTGACCTCTGGGACCCATGTAAAGGTAGAAAGAGGGTGCTAAAGGACTCTACATAGTTGCCCACTGAACACCATATTCGCCTTAACACAAACATGAGAACATGAGTTCAAATCCCCAGCACCATGTAAAGGCTGGATGTGGTTGTGTAACTCCTGTACAGACTAAAGAGGCAGGTGGATCCTACAGGCTCACTAGCCAGGCAGCATAGCTGAACAGAGGCTCCAGATTCAGGGAGAGACCTTGTCTCATAAAACAAGGTGGATAATCAATTGCACTCTACGTATACCTGGATGGTTGAGCACCAACACATATGCATGCACCATACATACACATACATGACTTCAACACTGCATATACTGTAATTATGTTTGAGAAATAAAAGTTTTAACTTTATTTTATTTATTAGAAATGGGTTCACTATATATCCCTGACTGGCCTGTAACTTGCTACTTACACTAGTCTGGCCTGGAACTCACAGAGAGAGGTCTGCCGGTGCCTCTGCCTCCTGAGTTCTAGGATGATCAGTGTGTGCCACCATGCCTGACATGTTTGAGGGTTGAAGGGAAAATATGTTTTGTAGAATATAAGGGGAAAAAGTTAAAGAAAGATGAAAGAATTCTTGCCTCTGGGAGCTGGGGGTTGCACAAGGTTGCATCCTTATTTGATCAGAAAGGTATAAAAATCTACTAATGCAATTTACTTCATAAATGGCTACAATTGATTATGTGATCATGTCAATAATCAGTATATAAAGGGCATCTGAACCCACTCAGCATCTATTTGTGTGTGTGTGTGTGTGTGTGTGTGTGTGTATGTCATTCTGTCTGTATGTGTCTGTGTGTGAGTCTATGAGGGTGTACATTTTCATGTGTGTGTCCACTCATGGGCTTTTACCTCCAGAGATTAATCTTTATTTCTTAAACTTTATTTTAAAAAAAAAACCTTGCAAATAAAATAAACATCACACATCAAAACTGACCAGACCCACACTTTATACATAAAAATGAACTCTTTTACAGTTAGAATAGGCATTCTGAATCTAGAGAGCTTCACAATGGATTTTACACTTTCACTTTTGAACCTATTTTTACATACATATCTACCATTAAAATGGAAAAAATCTGATATAATTATAACTAGGGAAACAATTAACTTTATATGCTCTTTCAGAACTTACACCCACCACCTGTATTTAGTCCTTCCTTACCCCTAATATTTAGCCTTTCTTGTTCTCTTTTTCACATGTTATACTGTGCACACACGAGAGTGTGTGTGCGTGTATCATACATATTTTATTGACTAGATTCTGTCAATAATCTCCCCATGCCTTTTGTTTATTTTATTTTTTTGATACTTTATTTACATTTCAAATGTTTCCCCCTTTTTAGGTCTCTCATTTGGAAACCCTCTATCCCATCCCCCATCCCCCTGCCTCTATGAGTGTATTCCCCCAACCACCCAGCCACTCCCATCTTCCCTCCCTGGCATTCCCCTACACTGGGGCCTCTAACACTCTCAGACCCAAGAGCCTCTCCTCCCACTGATGGCCAACAAGGCCCTACTCTGCCACATACGTGGCCAGCCCCATGGGTCTCCCCTCCATATGTATTCTTTGGTTGGTGGTCCAGTCTCTAGGAGCACCAAGGGGTCTGACCAGGTGACACTGCTGCTCCCTCTATGGGGTTGCAAATTCCCTTAGCTCTTTCAGTCCCTTCTCCAACTCCTCCATCTGGGACCCCATGCTCAGTCCAAAAGTTTCTATGAATTGAGTCATGGGTATTCCAAACTTTTGGGCTAATATCTGCTTATCAGTGAGTACATACCGTGTTTGTTCTTTTGTGACTGAGTTACCTCACTTAGGACAATATTTTCAAGTTCTATCCATTTGCCTGCAAATTTCATGAAGTCATTGTTTTTAATAGCTGAGTAGTATTCTATTGTGTAAATGTACCACATTTTCTGTATCCATTCCTCTGTTGAGGGACATCTGAGTTGTTTCCAGCTTCTGGCTATTATAAATATGGCTGCTATGAACATAGTGGAGCATGTGTCCTTATTGCATGTTGGAACATCTTCTGGGTACAAGCCCAGGAGTGGAATAGCTGGGTCCTTAGGTAGTATTATGTCCAATTTTCTAAGAGTCCAACAAACTGATTTCCAGAGTGGCTGTACCAGCTTGCAATCCCACCAGCAATAGAGGAGTGTTCCTCTTTCTCCACATCCTCACCAACATCTGCTGTCACCTGAGTTTTTGATCTTAGCCATTCTGACTGGTGTGAGGTGGAATCTCAGGGTTGTTTTGATTTGCATTTCTCTGATAACTAAGGATGTTGAACATTTCTTTAGGTGCTTCTCAGCCCTTTGAGTTTTCTCAGTTGAGAATTCTGTGTTTAGCTCTGTTCCCCATTTTTTGATAGGGTTATTTGGTTCTCTGGAGTCTAACTTCTTGAGTTCTTTGCATAGATTGGATATTAACCCTCTATTGGATGATCTATTGGTAAAGATCTTTTCCCAATCTGTTGGTTGCCATTTTGTTCTATTGACAGTGTCCTTTGCCTGACAGAAGCTTTGCAATTTTATGAGGTCCTATTTGTTGATTCTTGATCTTAGAGCATAAGCCATTGATGTTCTGTTCAGGAACTTTTCCCCTGTGCCCATGTGTTCGAGATTTTTCCCCACTTTCTCTTCTATTAGATTCAGTGTATCTGGTTTTATGTGGAGGTCCTTGATCTACTTGGACTTGAGCTTTGTACAGGGAAATAGGAATGGATCAATTTGCATTCTTCTACATGTTGACAGCCAGTTGAATCAGCACAATTTGTTGAAAATGCTGTCTTGTTTCCACTGGATGGTTTTAGTTCCTTTGTCAAAGATCAAGTGACCGTAGGTGGGTGGGTTCATTTCTGGGTCTTCAATTCTATCCCCTTGATCTACCTACCTGTCACTGTACCAATACCATGCAGGTTTTATCACTACTGCTCTGTAGTACAGCTTGAGGTCAGGGAGGCTGATTCCCCCAGAAGTTCTTTTATTGTTGAGAATAGTTTTTGCTATCCTAGGTTTTTTGTTATTCCAAACGAATTTGAGAATTGCTCTAAGTCTATGAAGAATTGAGTTGGAATTTTGATGGGGATTGCATTGAATTTGTAGATTGCTTTGAGAAGGATGTCCATTTTAACTATATTAATCCTGCCAATCCATGAGCATGACAGATCTTTCCATCTTCTGAGGATTTTCTTCAATTTCTTTCTTCAGAGACTTGAAGTTCTTGTCATACAGATCTTTCACTTGTTTGGTTAGAGTCACACCATGATACTTTATATTCTTTGTGACTATTATGAAGGGTGTTATTTCCCTAATTTCTTTTTCAGCCTGTTTGTCTTTCAAGTATAGGAAGGCTAATGATTTGTTTGAGTTAATTTTATATCCGGTCACTTTGCTGAAGTTGTTTATCTGCTGTAGCAGTTCTCTGGTGGAGTTTTTCGGGTCACTTAAGTATACCATCATATCATCTGTAAATAGTGATATTTTGATTTCTTCCTTCACATTTGTATCCCTTTGATCTCCTTTTGTTGTCTAATTGCTCTAGCTAGAACTTCAAGTACTATATTGAATAGATAGTGAGAGAGTAGAGAGCCTTGTCTAGTCCCTGATTTTAGTGGGAATGGTTCAAGTTTCTCTCCATTTAGTTTGATTTTGGTTACTGGTTTGCTGTATATTGCTTTTATTATGTTCAGGTATGGGCTTTGAATTCCCGATCTTTCCAAGACTTTTATCATGAAGGGATGCTGAAGTTTGTCAAATGCTTTTTCATCATCTAATGAAATGACCATGTGTTTTTTTTTTCTTTGAGTTTATTTATGTAGTGGATTACATTGATGGATTTCCGGGTATTGAACCATCCCTGCATCCCTGTGATGAAGCCTACTTGATAGTGATGAATGATTGTTTTGATGTGGTCTTGGATTCAATTTGTGAGAATTTTATTGTATTTTTGCATGGATATTCATAAGGGAAATTGGTCTGAAGTTTTCTTTCTTTGTTGGGTCTTTGTGAGGTTTTGGTATCAGTGTAACTGTGGCCTCATAGAATGATTTGGGTAGTGTTCCTTCCATTTCTATTTTGTGGAATAGTTTGAAGAATATTGGTATTAGGTCTTCCTTGAAGGTCTGATAGAATTCTGCACTAAACCTATCTGGTCCTGATCATTTTTTTTTTTTTTTTGGTTGTGAGACTTTTAATGACTTCTATTTCTTTAAGGGTTATGGGACTCTTTAGATGGTTTATCTGATTCTGACTTAACTTTGGTATTTAGTATCTGTCTATAAAATTGTCCATTTCATCCAGATTTTTCGATTTTGTTGAGTATAGGCTTTTGTAGTTGGATCTGATGATATTTTTGAATTTCCCCAGATTCTGTTGCTATATTTCCCTTTTCATTTCTGATTTTTTTTAAATTTGGATACTGTCTCTGTGCCCTCTGGTTCGTCTGGCTAAGGGTTTATCTATCTTTTTGATTTTCTCAAAGAACCAGATCCTGGTTTTGTTGATTCTTTATATAGTTCTTTTTTAGTTTCTACTTGGTTGATTTCAGCCCTGAGTTTGATTATTTCCTGCCTTCTACTCCTCTTGGGTGTATTAGCTTCTTTTTGTTCTAGAGCTTTCAGGTGTGCTGTTAAGCTGCTATTATATACTCTCTCCAGTTTCTTTTTGGAGGCATTCAGAGCTATGAGTTTTCTTCTTAACACTGCTTTCATTGTATCCCATAAGTTTTGGTATGTTGTACTTTCATTTTCATTAAATTCTAGGAAGTCTTTAATTTCTTTCTTTATTTCTTCCTTGACCAAGTTATCATTGAGCAAAGCATTGTTCAGCTTCCATGTGTATGTGGGCTTTCTGTTGTTTTTGTTGCCTTGGAAGACCAGGCTTAATCCATAGTGATCTGATAGGAGGCATGCAATTATTTCAATCTTCTTATATCTGTTGATATTTGTTTTGTGACTAATTACATGGTCAATTTTGGAGAAAGTACCATGAGTTGCTGAGAAGAAGGTATATATATTCTTTTGATTTAAGATGAAATGTTTTATAGATATCTGTTAAATCCATTTGGTCCATAACTTCTGTTAATTTCACTGTGTCTCTGTTTAGTTTGTGTTTCCAAGATCTGTCCATTAATGAGAGTGGGGTGTTGAATGTGAGGTGCAATGTGTGCTTTGATCTTTAGTAAAGTTTCTTTTATGAATGTGGGTGCCCTTACATTTGGAGCATAGATGTTCAGAATTGAGAGTTCTTTCTGGTAGATTTTTCCTTTGATGAGTATGAAGTGTCCTTCCTTAAATTTTTTGATGATTTTTGAGTGAAAGTTGATTTTATCTGATATTAGAATGGCTACTTTAGCCTGTTTCTTGGGACCATTTGCCTGGAAAATTGTTTTCCAGCCCTTTACTCTGAGGTAGTGTCTGTCTTTAATATTGAGGTATGTTTCCTGTATGCAGCAAAATGCTGGGTCCTGTTTATGCATCCAGTCCATTAGCCTATGTCTTTTTTAGTGGGGAATTGAGTCCATTGATGTTAAGAGATATTAAGCAATAGTGATTGTTGCTTCCTGTTATTTTCGATGTTATTTTTATGTTTGTGTGGCTATCTTCTTTTGGGTTTGTTGAAAGATCACTTTCTTGCTTTTTCTAGGGTGTAGTTCCCCTCCTTTTGTTGGCATTTTCCATCTATTATCCTTTGTAGGGCTGGGTTTGTGGAAAGATATTGTGTAAATTTGGTTTTGTCATGGAACATCTTGGTTTCACCATCTATGGTAATTCAGAGTTTTGCTGGGTATAGCAGCCTGGGCTGGCACTTTTGTTCTCTTATGGTTTGTGTGAGATCTGCCCGGAATCTTCTAGCTTTCATAGTCTCTGGTGAGAAATCTGGTGTAATTCTGATAGGTCTTTATATGTTATTTGACCCTTCTCCCTTACTGCTTTTAATATTCTTGTTTTGTGTATTTGGTGTTTTGATTATTATGTGACGGGAGGAGTTTCTTTTCTGGTCCAATCTATTTGGAGTTCTGTAGGCTTCTTGAATGTTATGTTCATCTCTTTCTTTAGGTTAGGGAAGTTTTCTTTTATAATTTTGTGGAAGATATTTACTGGCCCTTTATGTTGGGAATCTTCACTCTCTTTTATACCTATTATCCTTAGGTTTGGTCTTCTGATTGTGTCCTGGTTTTCCTGTGTAGGGAGCCGCCTGAGTCGCACCCACATCCACCATTACAAGATGGCGCCTACATCTGGCCGAGGACAAGTTGTAAACAGGCTAGTGCGCATGCACCTGGTAATTTTCCACCTCAGAGTCTCAGCCTCTCTCGTGGCGGCATCTGGCCTGGTGTGCGGGAGCCAATGGAGAAGCTCCGCATCCCAGGCAAGCGCTGTGACCTATATAAGGGACGGGTGTTCTATTGTTCGGGGTCTCCACTCGTGGCAAGCTTATGCTCTCCCTCTCAAGATGCATTAAAGCTTTACTGCAGAAGGATCCTATGTGTGCCGAGTCGTTCTTGCTGGCGAGACCATAGCGCGGGACATCTGGTGCCGAAACCCGGGAAACTTTGTCATCATCAAGCACCTTTGGAGACCCCCTGGAAACAGGGAGGATTCAGAACTGCAGGGAGGTAGGTTCGGAAAGGCATGTTGACCCTGGATCTTGATTTGGGGTTGCCCCCTTTTTGGTCTAACGCTGTTGAAGCTTTGCTAATTGTGTTAAGTGCCCTCATTTTGGTTTTACTGTCTTTGTATTGCTGCGAACAAGGTGGGGCCTGTGTAGATGCTGTAAGGGAGGGGCAAATCACCCCTGATAGGGTCCAGGACACCATGTCAGAATCCGAACGGAGTGAGAGGATGGGTACCCAAAAAGAAAGAGATCTCAGCAAGGGAAACGGACCTCCTGGTAAGTCTAAGGACGAGGGAGAGATTAAAGACAAAGTAGAGTGCAGCCAAATTAAAGACCTGGCTGAAGCGGTCCGAAAGTATGGGGTAAATGCTAATTTTACTATAGTAATGTTAGAGAGATTTGCCGGGGCGTCCATGACTCCTGCCGATTGGCAGATGCTGGCCAAGGCTGCGCTCCCTACAATGGGCCAATATATGGAGTGGAAGGCTTTATGGCATGAAGCTGCACAAGCTCAAGCCAGAGCCAATGCTACGGCACCGACCCCTGGACAGAGAGATTGGACCTTTGATATGTTAACTGGCCAAGGTCCTTTTGCGGCAGATCAGACCGTATTCAGGCAGAAAAGAGACTTTGGTATCTCTGCCATTATCATAGGTGTGGTGGCAGCGGCTGCGGTTACAGGGGCCGTCACTGCGTCGGCCCTTGTGCTCTCTGGAACAATGCAGACCGCCAATACCATTAATGAGTTGTCTGCAGCTTCCACCTTAGCTTTAGACAGACAGGTATCCGCCAATACTCAAGTCCAGGGGGACCTAATGCTGGTTAACCAGCGCATTGATCTTATTCAAGAACAACTGGATGTCCTTTGACAGCTAGCCCAATTGGGCTGTGAACAAAAGTTGCTAGGACTCTGTGTTACTTCCATACAATATGATAGATTTACAAAAGCAGCTAACCTGTCTAAAAGTCTTTCACAGTATATGTTACAGAATTGGACCCTTAAATTTGATGACACCCTGCGGGAACTGCCGACAGCAATTATTCAGATCAACTCCACCCGTCTTGACCTGTCCTTGACCGAGGGCCTCTCTTCAAGGATTTCCTCGGCAATTTCTTATTTCAAGGAATGGGTGGGGGTGGGATTGTTTGGAGCAGCGCTCTGCTGTGGGTTGGTGTTCCTCCTATGGCTCATCTGCAAACTCAGGGCCCAGACTAAAAGAGACAAGGTGGTCATTGCGCAGGCGCTTGTTGCCTTAGAACAAGGAGCCCCGGCCGGTGTTTGGCTGTCCATGCTTAAACAATAGCGGTAGGTTGCCAGCCAGACAGTTCTTGCACACCCGCGAGTCTAGTCTCATTGCACTGGGTAGAATGTTTGGTCTGAGCAGCTCTTGAGGGATGTCGAGCAAAGCATCGCACAAGGCGGCCATCATTGTGGGCCACCTTGGGAGATATGTCATCTGCATGAGGGTTGAGTGCCCTAGTTTCCCTCCCTCTAAAAAACGGCACTGGGCGGGTCAGGAAGACCTCGGGCACGCATGAGCTTAGGGGTCTTCTCCTGTACAAGGCCCAACCTTTTGGTCAGGGGATTTGACCTCTGTCTCCGCCCTCTTAAGAGTGTCCTACTTTGCTTACAGAAATAAAAAGGGGGAGATGTAGGGAGCCACCTGAGTCGCACCCACATCCACCATTACAAGATGGCGCCTACATCTGGCCGAGGACAAGTTGTAAACAGGCTAGTGCGCATGCACCTGGTAATTTTCCACCTCAGAGTCTCAGCCTCTCTCGTGGCGGCATCTGGCCTGGTGTGCGGGAGCCAATGGAGAAGCTCCGCATCCCAGGCAAGCGCTGTGACCTATATAAGGGACGGGTGTTCTATTGTTCGGGGTCTCCACTCGTGGCAAGCTTATGCTCTCCCTCTCAAGATGCATTAAAGCTTTACTGCAGAAGGATCCTATGTGTGCCGAGTCGTTCTTGCTGGCGAGACCGTAGCGCGGGACATTCCTGGATGTTTTGGGTTAGGAGCATTCTGCATTTTGCATTTTCTTTGACTGTTGTGTCCATGTTTTCTATGGTATCTTCTGCATCTGAGATTCTCTCTTCCATCTCTGGTATTCTGTTGGTGATGCTTGCATCTATGACTCCTGATCTCTTTCCTAGGGTTTCTATCTCCAGGGTTGTCTCCCTTTGTGATTTCTTTATTGTTTCTATTTCCAGCTTTAGATCCTGGATGCTTTTGTTCATTTCCTTTGCCTGATTGATGCATTTTCCTGTATTTCCTCTTTAAGAGCTTCTATCTGTTTACCTGTGTTCTCTTGTATTTCTTTAAGGGAGTTATTTATTTCCTTTTAAAAGTCTTCTATCATCATCATGAGAAGTGATTTTAAATCCGAGTCTTGCTTTTCTGGTGTGTTGGGGTGGGAGAACTGGGTTCTGATGATGCCAAGTTGTTTTGGTTTCTGTTCCTTATGTTCTTGTCCTTGCCTTTCGACATCTGGTTATCTCTGGTGTTAGCTGGTCTTCCTCTCTTTGACTGTGGCTTTTCTCTCCTGCAAGCCTTTTCATCAGTACTCCTTGGAGACCAGCTCTCTCTGAGAGGAATTTGGATTTGGAGAGCTGTGGTACAGGGTCAGCTCTGAGGCACAGACAAAAACCAGAAGGATCCTATTCCCAGCTGTACCTTAGTTCCTGTGTTCTGATGGCTCTGCAAGGGTCCCTCTTGATTGAGGAATTTGAACAGAAGTGGTGGTCTTTCCTGTGCTTGAAGGTGTGTCAGCACTCCTGGGAGACCAGCTCTCTTTTGGCACTATTTGAGTATGGAGCCCTGAGTTACAGGATCAGCTCCCCACTGCAGAAGGAAACTGGAAGACCACTCCTCAGTCCCTGTGTCCTGAGGGTTCTGGGCAGGTCCCTCTGAGCAGCGGTGCTGGCTTTACCTCCACCCCCGGGCTCACAGGCTTGTCCACACTCCTGGGAGGTTAGCTCTTTCCCTGAGCTATTTGGGTATGGAGCCATATGGCACCAACTGAGGTCCCTGGCCACAGATAGAATCTGGAAGGCTCTCTATGTCTTACCCTATCACTTTCCATCTTATCTGGAACTTGCCACAGAGGCCAGGCTGGCTGGCCAACAAGATGGTCACCTGTCTCCGTTCCCTCAGCACTGGACATATAGGAACACACTACCACAAATGGCTTTGTGAGTGCACGCTGGGGATCTGAACTCAGGTTATCACTCAGCAATCTTCTTATCCATATCTGTTAACTTTTGTATATTTTAATATAAAACAAACAAAAGTAGAAATACAAGCAAACACACAAACCAACAATGTAAGTAACCCCAGATCACCTGTGGCTGATCTTCAGTCATGACATACACTTGGCCTAGGGATTGACACTATTTGGAGGTGTGTCCTTGTTGGAATAGGTGTGTCACTGTGGGTGTGGGCTTTAGGTCTTAGCTTCTTGGAAGTCAGTATTCTGTCAGCAGTCTTCAGATGAAGATGTAGAACTCTCAGCTACTCCTGTACCATGCCTGCCTGAATGTTGCTATGTTCCTGCCTTGATACTAGACTGAATCTCTGAACCTGTAAGCCAGTCCTAATTATATGTTGTCCTTATAAGAGTTACCTTGGTCATGGTGTCTGTTCACAGTAAAACCCTAAGTGAGACAACTTCAAACAAAGCATTCAGGAGGAATTCGTTCTTTTATTTGTGAATCTCTGAAATAGATTAGTTCTTAAAGTCATCCAGAGTTGACCCATGCTTTCCCACACTTGAGTCACATTGAGTCACATGTGAAATTAGAACACAATTGATGTGTATCAGTGCAATTTAGTCATTGTTCTTTTTGGTGTTTGTGTTGGCAGAACAATATCATGTTCTAAACATGGCATTCTAGTTTGCTTTCTAGTGTTATGGTAAAATGTCATAAAGTTGTCAAAAGCAACTTGTAGTTTATTTGGTTTACAGTCCATTGTAATGGGATGCTAAGGCAGGAGCTCAAGGCAGGAACCTGGAGGTGGGAACTGAAGCAGACACCAGGAAAGAACAGTTTCCTGGCTTACTCCTCATGGCTTGCTCAGCCTTTTTTTTTTTTTTTCCTACTACTACAAATTATCTCCCTAGGGATGGTACTGACCACAGTGGGCTGGTTCCTCCCTTATCAATCCTTAACAAATAAAATGCTGCTATGGACTTGCTATAGGTCAATCTGATAGAGGGATTTTTCTCAATTCAGGTCCCAGGTGACTCTACCTTGTGTCAAATTGGCAAAAAACTAAGGAACACAACAAGACTCTATAAAGATGTCATTTTACATGGACAAGGAAAAAATTTGAGTTACAAATTGATATAGAGATTATGTTGCTTGCCTAGATCCAATATAACAAGGGTCTGTGTGTGGGACCATAGAAGGGCCAGGAAAATTGGCAAGGTTGAGTGTGTTGGAAGCCCTGGAACCCAGAGAAGATGGTAGGAGCTTCATCTGCTTCCAACCAGGCCTCAGTCACATGACCACACTCCCTACCTAGGAATGTGACCTGTGGTCACATAGGTCAGAACAGAGTTCTCATGAGGTATCTAGTGGTCCTGAGAAGCCAATAAGTTTCCCTTCCCAGCCATCCCTTCCTGCAAAAGGTTTTTAATCTTTGGTCTACCCTGAGGAGGTGGTATGCACCCATTTTCCATGATGAACAATCAATAAACAGTTTGGAACCAAGGACTGTCTCTCTCATTAAGAACTGCCATGGGGAACATGTAGGAGGCCTTCCCCTACAAAGCCCCACCATCTAAGTCTCCCGCAGAAGGCCCCTCCACACTCCCAGTCACCTCTAAGCTAAGGACAATCACTGATAAGCTACTCAGGAGTCCCCCTCACCTCCACCTTACTCCTCAGCCTGTTGGACTCAACTCTGTTCCCAACTTCTTGTGGCCCAGCAGCGGTTATTGATGTACTGGAGTTTGGGAGCCCTCAGCCTGGGATCCTCATAGCAGGCCTGTGGACCACCAACCCTCCATTTCTGACTCCTCTGCACAATTTCCAGCAGTGACTGAACTCCGAGAGTTAGAGAACCCCAGCTTTGGTCTCCCACATCTTGGGCTGTGTTTTCCCACCCCCTGGGCGGTGTGTCTATAGGTGCTTCCCTCTAGCCCAGCACCTGAGGCAGACAGGGTAAATGCAGTCCAGTGCTCCCCATTTCGGCTGCCTGGCAGAGTTCCTACACCCCAGCTGCGAGGCAGGAGGCAAAACCACATCTGTGCAAGTGAGAGAGGGAGGTGGAGAGTGAGTACAAATGAGAAATATTTTGACTTGCAACGGTTTGAAGATGGTAGGTGGAAGGTATGATCCAGGGAATGCTGGAGGCCTCTAGAGCTGAAAATGGTAAGGGAATAGATACTTTGCCAGAGCTTTTAGAAAGGAAGCCAGGCTTGATGGCCTCTCTTTGAGTTTAGGCTGGCAAAGCCTGTGTCTGACTTCCAATTTACTAAACTGTCAGAGAGCGAATCTGAGTTGTTGAAAGCCATTGAGTTTGTGGTAATGTGTTAAGATAGCAATAAAAAAGTCAGTAGAGTGAGAATAATACCAATAGCAACAGTAGGGCAAACAGAAACTACTCAGCAGTAAGATTTCCACAGATTAGCGGGTGAAGCTATAAAGATAACATTTCTGTAAATGTATGCTGACAGACTAGTAAATATAAGGAAAAATTAAGAATTTGTCTTCATTACTAGAAAGGAAAAAAAATAGTTCAATGCCTAGAAATGCTACAAAATTTCTGTGAAGAAAACCTGAAAATTCTGGTAAGGACACTAGTATGGTCTAGCAAAGGGACATACATCCCATGCTCTCGGATGTGTTTGCTAAGGGCCATTTAGGAGGAAGGACAAATGGCTTGAGAACTCATGAAATGCAGCCCACTGGTTAGCACAACGGGTGCGCCTCGGTGTGGCATGACCCTGAGAACCACGTGTCCTGATGACTTGATGCTGTTATGGAGTTTTGCTCTGCTTGTTGCCCTTACATCCTCATCTAAGAATTATGTGAAAACTTTACCGGGACTTCCAGCCCCTCACTGAGCGGTATCATCGGCACTCATAGTAAGAGTGCTTGATCTTTCTCAGGCATTGCTGCTGGAGCAGATTAACGATTCAATCACCACTCTAGAAAAGAACTTAGAGACATAGATTATCAGCACCCTTAGAAATGACCACCACCCTTAGAAAGCATTTGGAAAAATAAAATTGTTTATGAAGCTAAGCTAAGCTAAGCTGATTTTACTACTGGCTCTGATGTAGAAAATCTTAGGGAACAAAATGAAGTTCAGAAAGGCACACCCTCATTAGTTAAGCTAGGGACTTTTTATAGTCAGGAAACAAAAACAATGGCTCCACTGGCTGATGTGCCTCTCACTGAGGCTGGACTGATGATGATTGATTTCTTTTTCTTTTTCTTTTTCTTTTCCCAAGCGAAGAAGTGTTTTGTTATGTTTGCTAGAGTTGTTGTTTCCCAATTCAAGACATAAGTACATTTTTAGAAGCACCTGGTCACACAGACTAAAGCCCACGAATTTAGCATGCTCCTGTTCCTGGCCATGTTCTTTTTTTCTTTTCCCCCCATGGACATGTTTTTATTTCTCATAAATACCTAAGAGTGAATGATACAGTGGATGAAGATTTTATATATTTTTAAAAAAAATTTTGATACTTTAGTTACATTTCAAAGGTCTCCCCTTTAGAAATCCCCTATCCTCTTCCCCCTCCCCCTGCCTCTATGAGGGTATTCCCCCACACACCCACTCACTCCTGTCTTCCCCCCTTGGCATCCCCCTATACTGGGGCATCTAACACCCTCAGACCCAATGGCCTCTCTTCCCCTTGATGGCCAACAAGGCCATCCTCTGGATGATTGATTTCATATGTCCATTTTGCCTCCAGCTTCCTGATATGATTTAATAAGAATTTCTGAGTAGTAGATATGCAATGCATTATGACGATTTAAAGTAGATATGACTGATTTTTATATAAAAAATTTAAATTTGTGATTCTCTTAAAATTCCTTTAAGATTACTTTTAATGATAACTAATAAAATAATTGATCCTTTTTTTTTTTTTTTGTAACTGCAAATTGCTGCCTGCCAGTAAGAGAAACTGGCTGAGAAAACTACCTTGGTTGCTCATACTTTGTTAATATACAATAAGTCACTTAGTTTCAAGTGTATATGGGTTTTTGGGAATTTTGTTTTCTTTACCTGGACTATGTAATGTTATTTCTTTAAAGGTATTGGAGAACATACTGTTTTTTCATAATCATTTACTAAAAGAAAGCTAAAATGAAATCACATTGTAATTTTATATTGCTTGAAAGAGTTTTCTGGGATATACAACCCAAGGGAGAAATAATAAAGTTGAACAGTGTTCTTTCCACCTACCAGCTATGCGTATGTATGTACATGTGTAATGTTTATGTGAGAGTATGTTGGAATGTCATTCCTTCCACCCTCCAAATATGTTTGTCTATATGTATACATGCGTGGATGTATGTATATGTGTAAAGTTTGTGTGAGAGTGTGTTGGAACTTTGTTCCATCATTCAAATCTGTGTGTATGTACATATGGAAAACCTTGTCTGGGAGTGTGTTGGAGCTTGCTCCATCTACCAGTTATGTGTATATATGTATGTATACATATGTATGAAATGCTTGGAGCCTGCTTGTTGGAGCTTTGCTCCAGCCATTTGTTATGTGAATGTGTATGCTTGTTTGTCTGTCTGTGTATATGCAAATATGTATATATTTGTATGTGTGAAGTTGCTGGAGTCCGTCTTTGCTTCACCATTCTCTCTCTCGCTCCCCTCTCTTTGTGTGTGTGTATGTGTGTGTATGTATGTTTGAATTTACTCCTTTTTTTCCTCTCTAATCACTGGCTGCCATCAGCAGCATCCCTTTTCAGTGTTAGCAGCACCAACACCTGTCAGTTGCCATCAGCACTGACCCTCCTTGGCTACCTGCTTCAGTTTACCCTTTGGTGTCAAAGCTGGTCCTTGGCATGCATTAGTATCATTACAAATATGTTAATTCCCTGAATAGTAAGAAAGCTTAATTTGTTACAATCAAAATTCCAACTGGGCTATCTGAGGAACTCAGTACAATTAGTCTACAATAAAAAGAAGTAATGAAATCCACAGATAGCTAAATAGAAGCCAGACATCAGGAAGCCATAGCAGTGAAGCTGCAGATCCAGGTTATAGATTGGATCTGACAGGACCTGGGCTGCTCATAACCTCTTTTTGCAGTGGGCTACAGTCAATGCAGAGACGCATGCATGGTCAACATGCTCAGAAGATGTCGAATGTTCAGTCTTAAATGGGACGTCTTTATCATATACACCCTCTTCCAAGGATCAGGGAACGTTGTGGAAGAGAAAGCAGAAAAATAATGTACATGCCTGATTATTAGGGAAGAGTGTTGTGAATGGCTGTCTTCAGGACAAGACATGGCTGCCACATTTATTAACTCACAACAGCTTTGGGTAGCTACAAAAGTCCCAATCAGACAAAATTTCCTTATTATGAGCTGATGATTTCCAAGGCCACATTCTTCCTAATGAGGTATTAGCAGCTCACAGCTGCTGGGAAAGGAAGTATCATTCTTCAAGGGTGTGGCCACTGGTAGCGTTCCTATGATCCAAGGTTTCTCCCCACAGCCATGCATATAAGGTACTTATTGGGATTAGTGAGTTATCAAAACAAACAAATAAAATGGAGACATGAAGTTAGTCAGGAGAGGGGGGTACTGAGGAGGATATGGAAGGAACTTCAGGGGAGAAGTCGGGATGTATATGATCACATGTCATTGCATACATGTGTGAATTTCTCAAAGAATAAAAATACACTAGAAAATAGAACAACCAACAATATATTTGAATAAATAGTTTAAACCTTGTGAATAAATACACTTTGAATTTAAAACTGAGTAGATATATTTAACTTAAAAAATGAACCCACCACAATAGAAACCAGAGTAATAAGTCAGTATGGTGTTTTAAAGAATAACCAGCGTGACACTGCAACAGAATATGAAACTTGAAGTTCAAACTTGAGTAGTTAATATAGGACATGGTGGTTTCACCAAGCATGAGGGGGCACTGAACGTTTGGTAGACCCTGTCAGGCAATGTAATTTATTCTGGTCTGGGAAGAAACTAGATAGTGGCTTACTTTAATATCATGTACAAGAAATAAGTTTTGATTTATTCAGTATCAAAATGTGAAAGTAAACCTATAATGTTCATGGGAAAAAACATATTACACTTAAAAAATAACCTATGACTGCTGTTTTCTTAAAACGTGAGAATCTCAAACACCAACTGTGATGGTTTGAAAGAAAAACCCCACAGGCTCATTTGTATACTTGGTCACTTGTTAATGGAACTGTTTGGGAAAAATTAGGTGGTGTGGCTTTGTTGGAGGAGGTGTGCTCTGGGGGATGGTTTTGGAGTTTTGTGCCATTTCTTCTGTTTCTCTCTCTCTCTCTCTCTCTCTCTCTCTCTCTCTCTTTCTTTCTTTCTCCCCTACCTGAGGATCAAGATATGGACTCTCACCTGTTCCTTTTGCCATGGCTTTGTTCTATCATCATGGGCTTTCACCCTCTGAAACCATAAGACCCAATTAAACACTTTCTTTTATACCCTGCCTTGGTCATGGAGTTTTATCATGGCAATAGAAAATTAACTAAGAGACACAGATATAAGTAAAAAATGACTGCTAGATTGATGAGAATTAATTTAGATGCTTCTTTTTATCATTAATTAAGAAATCTGGGCAAAGCTTATAATTCTATGACAAAAAAAGAGATATTTGCAATGCCCCAAATGGAATTTATTAATTAATCAGATACACAGGATTACTATGAGAAAAATGAGCTCATTTTAAAAATAGAGCACATGAGCAATTTACACTAAAGAGAAGAAGAAACTTTTGTGTTCATAGAACCATATGCTCAGACTGATCACTAGTAACCTGATGAAATCAAAAGCAAGATGGTATTGTCCATGTTGGGGCAACCAAGAGAGCTCAATAATACAATGTTGGGAGGAATGTGGGGCTGTGACCTTCAGATGTCAGTGGGATGATTTGTTTACACTTGTCTTAGTCAGGGTTTCTAGTTCTGCACAAACATCATGACCAAGAAGCAAGTTAGGGAAAAAAAGGTTTATTGAGCTTACACTTCCATGCTGCTGTTCATCACGAAAGGAAGTTAGGACTGGAACTCAAGAAGGTCAAGAAGCAGGAGCTGATGCAGAGGCCATGGAGGAATGCTGCTTACTGGCTTGCTTGCTTCTCCTGGCTTGCTCAGCCTGCTTTCTTATAGAACCCAAGACTACCACCCCACAGATGGTACCACTCACAAGGGGTCCTCTCCCCTTGATCACTAATTGAGAAAATGCCTTACCACTGGATCTCATGGAGGCATTTTCTCAACTGGAACTCCTTTCTCTGTGATAACTCCAGCTTGTGTCAAGTTGACACACAAAACTAGCCAGTACAACACTTCAATACTTAATCACTTTTCTGCTCATTACGCATACATACACATATTTGTGCATGTAAAATTGAGGCTGCCTTCTTCCCCTCAACCCCATGCTCCCAATAATAAGACTTAGACTTAAAATATAGACTTTAGAGCATAACTAAAATAACCCCATTCTTTTAACCTACATAATGCCACATGGCTGGTTACCTATGCTCAGGTGCATGTGTCCATTTCATCACATCTTCTCAGGCAAATCTTCCAGCACCTTGCTCTATCCCAGAATCCTTTCTGCCTCCTGGATGTTCCACCTTCTATTTCCTGCCTAAGGCATAGGCCATAGGACTTTAAATTGAGAGGTGATGCATCCATACAACAACAAGAGATTCTTGCTACATGCACATGAGAAATTAGAGATCAAGCACAAAGAAGGAAGTATATTTGCAACACAGAGAATAGACAAAATAATTATCTGAACGTATAAAATGAAAAGGAAAACAAACAGAAACAATTCAATCAAAATGGTTGTTGTAGCTACTAAGCTGTTTCCAGAGAGTGGATTTCTAATGAAACCATACAAAGGTACACAAGCTCAGTAGTGATCAGAGATGCAAAACTAAAGCATAATGAATACCAGAAACACAAAGATTAAAAACGCAAACATTTGTGGTGGAAAAAGTGAGAAAAAGCAGTCATAGTTTTCTTGATGAAGCAGGAATTGGTGCAGCTTTGGAAGATGTTTATTACTCTAAAGATCCCACATGCGCAAAGCCTGCACAGGGTCCTTTCCAACTCAACACACATATATTAATAGACATATTCTAAAGGTTTAAAAATTATTTGTCTGTGTGTGTCTGTGTATATGTACACATAAGTTTATCAGGATAGCAGAAGTCACACCAATTCTCCTGTGGCTGGAGTTACAGGTAGCTGTAAGCTGCCCAAAGTAGGTAGTGGAGATTGAACTCTTGTCCTCTGGAAGAGAAAGGGCTTTCAACTGCTGAGCCGCCCCTCAAGTGCTAACATATTTCAGAAGGTTCATAGCAATATTCTTAATGAGAGCAAAAATATGAACAATCTAAGTGCTCATCAAAAGCACATAGGATAAAGAATGTACATCCATACGTCAGTGTACATTTCTGTATTGTAATATTGTTTAATAATGGGAGAAACTTCAAATACTTGATATCAATATTGGATAGCTCCCATAACATAAGGAGATAAGCAAATCACAGAAGAATATATAAGTATTAAATCTATTTAACATAACACAAGACAATTTAAACAGTAATGTAGTTTGGAAATGCATACAAGACTTACAGTAATGGAGATCATTGCAGGGTTTACTACCAGGGAAAAGTTGGTAAGGCAATACTCAGGGTGTTTTTCTTTCTTTCTTTCTTTTTGTTTGTTTGTTTTGATAACATCCTGTTTCTCAACTGGGTGATGAAATCACAGGTACTCCCCCCCCCATTGTTAGAATATGCTCTATAGTTAACGTATTAAAATAAGTTTAACATGGACTTTAACTAGACAGTCTTTTAGGTTCTTTTTATCTTTGAAGATCTATGACTAGGCTCTTTTTTTCTGTGAGTCTGTTATTGAGAATTCAGTCTGGGCAACAGGCATTGAGATTCGTGTAGTGGTGACCTAGACAGGAAATCCTGAAGGGAAATAGGGGCACACAGACAGAGAATCACAAAACAAGTGACTAATAAGAGGACCATAATGGTGATTCCAGAAGGCATCTGGAATTTTACTTGAGAGATCCCAGGTTCCAGCCCTATTTTTGCCTTTGTCTTGGGCGATAATTCCATCTTTCTTATATTGGTTTTGTAAATTGTATCATAAAATTCAAACTCAAGGGAAATTACTAACTATAGAATAGTTAGGAAAACTGAAGCCACAGGCTGACGCCACTTGATCATGGTGCCATCACAGCTTTGGAACCCAGGGTTCCCAGTTCTGAGCTGAGGCCCATAGCACAGCTGTTCCCTTTCCTTTGATTTGAACTCACAGCTTGACATCACAGAAGAGTTGCCCCCCCCCCCCCCCCCCCCCACACTCCGGGCCCCGCCCACCACCTCTCGCTCTCGCGTGTCCCGCCTCGGCGTGCCTCTTCCGGCCCCGCCCCTCCAGGCTGCCATGACAACGAGTGCGCGCCCCGCGCTCAGCTGCTGTTCCGGCGGGACCCAGGCTGGACCGCGGGCCCCGGCCTGGGGGCCACAGCTGCCACCTCCGCCGCCACCTCATCTCCTCCCCGTCCCCGTCCCGCCCCGCGTCTTCCCACCGTAGTCGGACCGGAGGCCGGGGTCCCTCCCCGCCACCCCACCCTGCGCGAATGCCGAAGGTGAAGGCGCTGCAATGCGCCCTGGCGCTGGAGATCCGCTCTGTGAGTACCGGCCCTGTCCGCCTCCAAGTCCGCCGCCCGCCCCCGGCCCTGGGGGACCCCTGGAAATCTCCAGTGCCTTCCCACTCCAGCCTCGCGGGGGCCTCACCCCAACTTCCAGTTGGAGTGCTTTTGGATCTCTTCCACACCACTTGGAAGTTCCGCTCCCGGGGCAGTAGTTCCTTTGAATTCCTCTTTACTCGCTTTACTCCTTTTCTGATGAAGGACTCCTGAACCCTTGCTGGGTGTGTGTGGCCTTTCCGCAACATCGCTTCAGGCCTTTAGATCCGTTCCCAAGCTTCCAGTTAGAGTAGGAGTGCCTTTTCAGTCATGGTGGAGTCCCTAACTCCCAAAACAACTTACTTGTGACGTCATTGCACAAAGTTTTCCTAGTTTCTCCTCTGAGAACAAACCCAACTCCTTAGAAGCCACTTCAGCTCTTCCCTCCAGTACCCAAACACTCCAGACTTTGCGTCCTTGTCCTTCCAGTACTCCCAAGAAAGACTTGGTCAACTTTTCTGTACAGTGGCTACTTCGAGCTTGTAACTTCACTCAGTTACTTTCAACATTCTTGGAAGGGGACCCTGTCCAGCCTCCTTCAGTAAATCTAGCTGAGGCGGGAGCCGCACCTTCTCTCCAGTGAGTGCTGTGGGCTTTCCAGGTGTTGAGAAGCCCCCACTCCCTGTGATAACTGAAGAGTCTCCTGCTGAGATTTTAGTCCTTCAATGTATTCCCAAAAGGCCCCTCTTCTCCCCTCAGAGAACTCAGCATTCTGGGAGAACCTCTTCAGTTTCTTATTCTATTGCTTTTCACGCCTTTATCCTTGAAAGTGCCCCCATTAAAACTCAGCCTACTTGTTGGCATCACAGCATAAGTAGGGATAACAGTACACATTTCCTGTCATTTTCTGGGCCTGCCCCAAGGGGCCCCTGGCCTTTTTTTCCGTTGGCCTCCAAACTAAGCTTTTCTCTGCACTTACACCAGGCTAGCAGCACTCACTTCTCTCTGGCCTTCCTTTCCTCTCCTTGAGGCCGCAGCAGCACTGAACTTAAACCAGCATAGAAGTCACAAAATTCTTTCAGGTCTTTCGTTCAGTCTTAAGGAGAAGCTTGGGTGGGGCAGAGTGCTGCAGGGGTGGAGGACTAGCAAGTTTCAGGGACTCAAGCATCTGTTCAAGACACAGGGATTTTTAACCAGAAACCATACTGTCCCCAGCCGTCTGTGTTTGCATCACAAGTTGACTTTCTGGGAATGTTTTTTGCAAAGTAAGATTAGTTTACCAAAATAATGCATAATGATTTCTAAATATGCTAAACTCAGAGCAGTTAGTAAAACATCCAACTCCAGTCTATAATTTCGTTATTTGCTGCTGCTTCCTCTCTTTGGAACCAATGGTTTAGCAGCTTGACAGACTGCAGATCCTTTGCTAAGAGGAAGTACTCTGTTGTGATTGTAGCCCGAGGGAGTCAGAGACAATTATTTCACTGTGTTGCTTTCTTAGTATACGGTTTACTGAAGAAAATGGAGAGCTGTATCGCCAAAGTATGCCCGTGCAAATATTCCTACTTTTATAAACACTTGAGTTATAATATTTTATAGTTCCTCAAATCTTCCAAGACATTCCATTGCATTTCTTTCACTATTCGTTGTGCTATATTTTCTAACCACCAAGAGCCTTTTAAATGCTTCTCATGTTCAGAAGGAACAAAAAGGACAAGATTAATTTGGTTTAACTGAAGAGAGAAGTCATAGGACCACAGATATTTTACATATCTTTTCAGTTGTAATTTTATGTTTAACTGTTTTATACATTTACATTATATGAAGGTCAAAACTGTAATATGAGAAGCTATGTTAAACCAGTTTTTCTCCTTTACTCATTACTATAGATAACCATTGCCATTGTTGAGATATAAACATACACGTGCGCGTGCGCGCACACACACACACACACACACACACACTTATTCATGGCTCTAAGTAACCATTGCCATTATATAAACAGATACGCTCTTAAACATAACGTATATATTTGTTTTCTTGCACATTAGGCACTTTATTTAATGCATCCTGGGGATCACTCTGTGTCTGTGAATAGTACCATCTTGCTTTCTCCCCGGCTGTTTAAATTTGAAATTGCAATCATACAGAGTAATTGGAAGAATACTTTAATGAGTAACTCTTGCTTATGACCTGTGTACATTAATTTGATTTGTCTGTGTATTTGTACATGTGTATTTGCAGAATACATTGTATTAAAAATTTGAAAGTAAATTTCTGACACCATGATACTCCTAAATATGTCAACATGCATACTCTCTGAGGGTATTGTACATAACCATAATTCCATGATTAATATTCGGGTAATTAATGGTAATATCTTAATATTGTGTACATATTTAGGTTTTCCAAGTTATCACACAATTTTTATAGTTAACTTTTCAAGCCAAGATCCAAATTTATATAATAAAATTGACTACTTGATTGTTAGTCTTATAGTTCATTTTATTATAGAAAATTATTCATTTCTATTTTTTTTCTCCCAGTGGATTTTGGTAAGTTCACACATTCATGCCATGATTACCCAGATCAGTATTTAGAAATGTCTATCAATCACTTTTCCCATGTCCCTCACTGGAAAGAAACTGATGTTCTGATTTCTCAACTCAAGATTAGTTTGTCAGTACTGGAACTTCATATTGGAGAGATACTGTAATATTTTATGTCAGGTGATTTTTGCTGATCATGACGTTGCAATTCAATAATGTTGCATGTTTTAGTGGGTTGTTTTTCTAAATCGTGGAGTAATATTCTCTTCTACATGTATATGACAGCATTCTCTTGTTTTAAAATGGCAAATAAAAACACATATGTTCACAGTGTATGAAGTGGTTGTATTTCCTTATCTCTTTTCTATGAGCTGATAGAAGCAGTTGAGAGAGAAGTGTATTAGTGCTTTTGTGATGCTGTAATAAAATACCACGCTCACTAACAATGTAAGGGTCAGAGAGTTTATGTTAGGCTGTGGCTTGACAGGGATGGAGTCAATCATGGTGGCAAAGGCATGGCTACAGTCAAGGATAGCATGGTGGTAGCGGGAAAATGGCTGATCACAGGTTCATCTATGAACGTGAAGCAGAGAGAGAAGAGGAAATGGGATGAGCCTGTATGTCCTTGATGTCTGCCCCAGTGATGGACTTCTTCTGGCTTCATTCATCTCAAGGTTCCAGCACCCATCCACTCCTAGACATTGCCACAATTGGAGACCTAATATTTAAACACATGAGATTATAAGGAATGATTTTCTTTTAAACCACCCCAAAAGGTTTATTTTGGCTCACAGTATTAGGGATGTGTAAGTCACCCTGGTGAGTAAGGCATGGGAGTTAGAGGTGGCTTTGCCCCTGACACAGGAACCTTCCTTGAGGGCAATTCACATCTTGGCAGATCAAGAAGCAGACAGAGGATCAGAAGCAGGGTCAGACTATAACCTGCACCTAATGACCTACATCTGCCAGCCAAACCTTGTGCCCTAGAGGTTCCATAGCCTCCAAAAACAACATTGCCAAATGGGAACCAAGTGTTCAGACACATGAGCAAGTAAGGAAAATTTCTTGTTTCAGAAATTTTCAATTTCATAAAATTGAATGTTCTTTCATAACAATTATTATTATTATTTTTTGGTATATGTATAGTCTATGAAGTGATTAGATCAAGCAGTTTAACACGTCTATCATCTTACATATTGAGGACATCTAAGTTTTTTTGTTAGGAAGTTTCAAGTTTACAATACATATTTATTAGCCATTAATTACCATGCCATGTGCTATATCCCCAGAACTTACTTACCCTGTCTGAAACTTGGTTCCTTTTAACCAATATCTCTGTATTCCCTTTCGACACCCCCAGATTCCTGGCTGTTAACCGATATCTCTATTCCCCTCCATCGCTCCCAGGTTCCTGACAGCCAGCATTGTGCTTTGTGTTTCTGTGAGTTGACTTTTTAAAAGATTTTATTTACAAGTGAGATCACACAGTGTTGGTCTTTCTGTGCCTGGTTTATTACAGTTAGTATAATTCCCTCCATATTCATGCATATTTGCAAATGCTAGGCTTTCCTTCATTTTAACCAAGTCTCAAATGTTTAGTTCAATTTAAAAACAATGTTCATCCAGTGATGGACACTTAGGTGGATTCCCTGACTTGTTGACTGGGAATAATGCTGCAGTGAATATGGGTGTGCAGATTTGTATTCCATATGCAGACTTTATTCCTTTGGGGTATATATCTGGGTGGGGATGTATGGTAGTTATACTTTTAGTCATTTGATGATTCTTCATGCTGTTTTTATAATGTCAATGCTTTTACATTCCCACCAGCAGCATTGAAGGACTCCTATCTATCCATATTCTGGTTCATAAAAAATATCTTTTTCTTCTGACTCATGTGAGGTAGTATTTCATAATTTGCATTTTCCTTTGCCCCATTTTAAAATTAGGGTGTTTTTTTTTTTTTTTACTGTTGAGTTCTTTTATTCCTTATGTATGTTGGTACTAACCCTTTATTAAATATGTGGTTTATACGTATTTTTCCGTTTCATTAGTTGTCTCTTACTCTGTTTAATTGCTTCCTTTGATATGCATAAGCATTCTGAGTTAATCCTATCTGTTCTCTTATTGGTTATTTATTGTATCCTAATTGTGATTGTCATTGGTAATGCTATGAAGAGTCATTCTTATCAAACTCCCTTGCCCCTCTCTTCTGCTCATGTCTGTTGTTTGCTGCAGCCTGGTATTAGGGGTGACCTGGGAGGTGTGACATGTAATACTCTGGTTAAGACTAGAGCAAAACACAGAAGGCAGGAAAGGTTGGACTGTATCACACAGCATTTTGTCCAAAAAAGCCACATGACTTGTGAGAAAATATAGTGCTAGGAGAAAATTGTGACTTTCTCAAGGACTCTTTCAGGAATGACATGATATGACAAGTCACATGTTTTGAAAGACCACCTAAAGAATTATATCCTCTGAGGTTTTTACATTTTTATTATTGGTCACATATCTTTGATTAGAAACAGGTATTTTTGCAGTTTCAACTTTGTGCTTTTTATTATTCAATGTTCACATTTTTTTTTTTTTTAATAAGAAGGAAGAAAATAATGCAGAGCTTAAAGATCCAGATGATCAAGGAACGTGGAGAACTTTTTTACTGCTAGTTTTGGTAAATTTTATGCAATTCTGACTTTTCATCTCTATACTTACTTCACCTCGTTCCCTATCAAGCTAATGACAGCATACAGCAAGCAGTGCTGGGTCTTTCCAGGTTCCACCCATCTAGACACTTCATACTTGTAATCCTTACCCTGTCAGACACTCTCATGTTACCATTAGAAACTTTTAATTACAAAATATTTGAGACTAACAGAAAAAAATGTAAGTAGAAGACAATATGACTCCCCTCATTTAACAACAAAAAAATATAAGCAGTAGATACTATGACCTCCCCCATTTAACAATTTATGCATTTTAGGTTTGCCTTGTTTAAATAAATCAAATATCACACATGTAGTTCAGGCCTTCTTGCTTCCTTTGGTCCTATTTTCTCCCTTTTGCTTGTGAGTCAAGGTAACAAATACCCACAGATTCTGAATACAGGTACAAACATACCTTCCAGATTAGCTTTGGCCAAGCATTTACATGTAGAAATGCTTTTGTTAATTGATTTATTTCTTTTTCTCTTTTGCTAGGACACTTGGTTTATTTGTTACAGGTATAGGTCAGTTGTAAAATGCTTGCATTAGGAAGAACATTTTGGAATGTTTAGTTTTGTTTATTTAATTGGTAGTTATTATTATTATTATTATTATTATTATTATTATTATTAATTTGTTGTTGTTGTTGTTGTGTTGCACTGAGCTATTACCTCAGTGCATTTGGATCCTTTAGAAGGGAGGGCCTGGAAGTACTCACAGTGAGTAGATTTACAACAGGAACTTTAAGTCTTACGTTCTATCACTCATATTAGTTTCCCAGGACTGCTGTGAAAAAAGTATACTGTAAAAGAGTTTATTTTCTCATAGTTCCGGAGGCCAACAGCCTAAATGTGATGGCAATCTGGTGCTCTAGAAATGTTGTGGATTGTACTGTGTAACTGGAGTCTCTGATCTAGTAGTTTACTTTTCTATGACTGGCCCCCTTCACATCTTCTGCCCCAAGGGATGAATGTAAAGGTTTATTATTTTTCCTTGTTTAACATATTTTGGATAAAAAACATCTGTTGGTGACAGGGAATGCACTTTTCAATGATCTCTTAGGAAAAGCTTATTTGCTTCTCATTTCCTGTCAGTAATACTAGTTTTTCTGTTTTGTAGATTGTTTTCTTGCTGGTAAAGAGTGTTGTAGACTTAAAAGTTTAAGGTGACAAGAGTTTCACATACTTATCACATAGTGTTGATTTTAAAATCAGTTTACGAAACTATAGCATAGGTTCTGAAAGTGTGCAAACCCAAGCAGTGATGCTGGTGAAGCAGTGATGCTGGTGAAGCAGTGATGCTGGTGAAGCAGTGATGCTGGTGAAACAGTGATGCTGGTGGTTACTACCCCAGCTGCTGGGCACTTACCATTCCCTCCCTTCCCTTCCCTTCCTCTTATATCACATCATAGTGGGACTTGTGCGCTGATTGTACGCTATGGACTCTTCATGTCTAACTTATGTGTGAAAGGCCACTTTGTAGTCCTGTGAAGTAGTCATGCCTTTGGCTCCCTTATGAGAATTACCACGTTTTATTTATCCATTCTGTGGCTGAGGAACATTTTTACTGTTTTCACTGAGAGCTCCCACAAGCGATGCTGCTGGGACATCCTGTATGCCTCTTTGTGATACTTAGAGGATTTTAATTTTGGGTTCAGCAGCACTGCTGATATCTCACATTGGTTCTAATGGCTACTTTGGTTTTTATATAGAAGATCATTTTATTTGCAGGTAATGACAGTTGTGTTTATGCCTGACTGATCCTTTGTCTAATTTTTCTCTTGTCTTTATGTTATTGTCTAGAACCTTCTCTGTAATGTTAAATGTAGTGGTAGGGATATCTGTCTAGACTTTATGAGTTTGTGGTATGACTCTGAAGTTTTACCCAGGACAGAAGTGTGGTTTCTCTGTGAGAGCAATAAGTGCTCTAGCCACTGACCCCCATCCCTCAAGCTCAGGACATATTTTTTGACATTGAACTCTTTCTCCTTTGATAGATCATTTTTAGTTTACTATTTACTGCTCTCACTCTTTGCTGGCTTGGACTGGGCAATTTTAAATTTAGTATCATTTGTGGTTTTAGTTGAGAGTTTTAGGTTTTTGAGTTGCATGCATATTTATTTTTATTCTTAAAACACTTTGTTTGAAACAGTTTAGACATACAGATCTTTACAAAATGAAGATCATCTACCCGTTCCCAGCTTAAGAAATAAACATTACAGATAAGAGTACAGTCTTCAGTATTTATTTCCCAAAGAAAAGACGTGCCTCCCTCCTTTGGGCTAGCCACCTCAGTCTTTCACACTCCTCTGCAGTCCTCAGTATTCTCTCAGTTGTAGTATCTGCCTAGACACTTGACTTGTTCCCAAGTGATACCCGCCTGCCTTGAAAAATATTGATAGTATCATTTTTAAATTATTTGGCTTCAAATAGTTTATAATTTTTGTTTTGTTTTCTAATAGTTTATGATCTATTTACAAGTTTAATTTCCAGATGCATATAATTTATGTGCGAATGTGTTATTCACACCTTCCTACTCTTCTCACATACATGCAACCACACATGCATACTTACATGCACACATACATGCTAGTATTAATTTTTGACACAGGGTTTCACTATGTAGCTCTTGCAACCTGAACTCACTAGGTAGATCAGGCTAGCCATGAGCTCCCAGATTAGCTCTTGTAGACCTAAACTCACTGTGTAGACTAGGCTGGCCCACAGGGATTTTACTGCTTCTGTCTTCCATGAGCTGGGATTAGAGTGAGAAGGCACTTGCACATTTGATATAATTCTTGAAACCACCTAGAAATGAAATAGTTTCAGACAAGAAGGGAAGTGGCATTGAAAAGAAGCAGTGTACTTAAATATATGAGAGAGATGTTTGGAGGACATCTCAGGAACTGGCCAGGCTCAGCCCAGTGAATTCTCACCTAGCAACACTCCAGATTCCACACCCTGATCAAGGAGCAGAGCATAAGCTTCCATGGCAAACCTCTCACATGTCCAAAACTTTCAACTTGTTTCTTTTCTGGCCAGTCTGTAAACTTCCCGAACCCCTGTTCTTTGATCTTTGCTCTCAGTTCTAATAGTAAATCCTGTCCCGACCTGCAGGACTTAGTTATTCGCGAGGATCAAGGAGGACTAAGCCTGAAAGAAAAACGGGCGAGAGAGAGAAGGGAGGCTAGGCAAAGTTCCGTCTAGGTCTCACTTTATTTTTTACACACGTTTGCTTTTAAAGAAAAAGGAATGTAGAGGGGAGGGGAAAGGAGGCTTAT